>JAFNEN010001171.1:0-48487 GCA_019343175.1 Oedothorax gibbosus
ATTTCTAAAAAAACTATCAACAAAACTAAACTAGCAAAAACTATCCAATTCTGTGATCGTTAATATTTCTTTAGTACTTAATGATAATGTTTTCTCGTTTAGTAGTTATAGGGAAAATTGTTTTATCTTAATATTTTCTCTGGCTGTTGCTTAAATATAAAACTCTATTGCCCTCCCTTCTCATACCTGTTTTACCCCTCCCGGTAAATTTAAATTAATGATCTCATCTATCAATTGGTAGACTTGCTTTAAAAAAAGAAAATATATCAACATTTTTGTAATCTGCTATTAAAATTTTTTTTTAAAAATTGCAAATCGCTTAACTATAATCTTGTTGCTCTCAAGGTATTTACCTTGAGAAATCTCTGTTAAAGGCCAGTTGTACTATTCAAATCTTAATCAATGTTAACTCTTACTTTAAAATTAAAGTTTAACTTAAATGTTTAGAATAAAACTTCTGTGTTTTTTAAAAGGTTTACTCATAAATCTCTTAAATAATTATGTTGAATTCCAAAGCACAATGTCTCTTACTAAATTAGTGCAAGTTAGGTAACAACTCAAACGATATTCACTTTATTTTCTTAAAATTTGTTTAATATTAGCAACATGCCACACTTAAATTCAACCAGTTTTGATCTTTAATTGTATATTTTTGTAGAACAAACAGTATTCATGATCAGTATCTTAAAAATAATTAAAATTTATCTTTTAAAGAAATTTCCTTGTAATTCTTAAACTCTTTTGGAACACATTTTTGAGCTTGAAAATTAATCATATTTCTTTAATTATACGCTACAAAATAAGCAATTTAACAAGTATTACTATTCATAGAATACCTAACCTCTTAAGATCTGAGCAAAATCCTATTGGTATAATCTTCATCTAAACATACTTTTCATACAAATATATAATAAAAAGTATGTTTTACAATGTATTTTTAAAGAAAAATTATGTTTAATAGTTACTGAGAGACACGCCTTAAGCTCTAAAAATACAAAAAAAAAAATTGTTATACAGTGGTGGCCAAAAGTGTGGACATTTTTTTAAATGTTTTTCAACCTTTTTGTTTTGTGCTTGTAGAATATATTATTTTCCCCTTAAATACAAACGTTTATATATTAAATTTAAGAAAGGTAAGGTAATTTAGTGTAGAATTTAATAATAAATACAGTATTACATTATCTGTATTACAAAAAA
This sequence comes from Oedothorax gibbosus, assembly GCA_019343175.1. Classification (NCBI taxonomy): domain Eukaryota; kingdom Metazoa; phylum Arthropoda; class Arachnida; order Araneae; family Linyphiidae; genus Oedothorax; species Oedothorax gibbosus. Next base: position 1,198 of record JAFNEN010001171.1, read on the forward strand.
ATTATGCAACTAATAGTACGATCTATCTTAGATTCGCTACTTTAAAAAAATGTCCACACTTTTGGCCACCACTGTAAATGCAAAAACAGCCGTATCACTTATTTGCAGTTAACAGTTTTAACTTTTTTAGAAAAAGAACTTTTTGAAACGTTTTAAGAAAGAACCAGTTAAAAGTTATTTTTTAAGAACTCTAATATCTTGTTGATCCTCGTTCAATTTCATTTCTTTATAGGAATAAACTATTGGTACCTGTTTCAAAGGCAGAAAAGTGATTTTCGGATCTTCTGCTATCGGACCAGGTCGATTTCGAAACTAATTAACATGTTAATTGTTTGTGGGGAGGTTTTAAATAATGTCCCCGAATGGGGACCCCAGGTCGCAAGAGTAGTAAATTCATATTCAACATATTTTACAGAAGCAAAACCTAACGAAACAGAAATTATAACCAGTGTCCAAATATTTTTTGTTGAAGATTTTAAAATCTAAAATTGTTACTACTTTTATTCAAAAATTTTTATACGATAAATGTTTTGAAGTGTTTATTTGAATGACCCTCATTACTAGATTAAGAAAATTAAGTAAAAAACAAAGATTTCTTAGTACTCTTCACTAATGTATTCTTGTATAGTATAGTGTCCGAATTTTTGCGTAGTGTATTGGGACTCCACCGGAAATTGTGGTGCTGCCATCTATCAGGAAAAGTTCAAAACATTTTCTGTACCCCTATTTATTATGTTCTTCAACCTTTCCTTAAGAATTAGGAAATGCGATTGTTATTTTGCATTTTAATTTAAACTGAAAGTTTAAGGTTGAATATCTAAACTGAAGTCTTTTTTTAATGTTAAATTTTTATTCAATTAGTTATTAAGTTCTTCAGTTTTTCTTAAGTAATTAGACATTGCGATTGCTATATTGCCTGTTCATTTAAACTTCAATTTTAATATTCAATATCAAACTTTAAGTCTTCATTTTATAAAATGTTATATTTTTGCTCAATATTAGTGAAATTGGACACAATTTATCTAGAATTTTATATAACTTAACACAGCCGATTTACTAGTCAAGTCGCACAAGCCTTGTGGTGTCCAGTCCTGTGGCCAAATACAACCAAATCACTGGGATAATAGCGATAACAAAGGGATATGTCACATTAAAACTCCATGTTAAACAACTAGGTGGCGATTCACCACTTAAGTGGGTGACTTCCACTATTGATGCAAGAGCCAAGTACACTGGAATTAATCTATTAAGTCCAAAGTTTTGACGGCGTAAGCGTATCATGTCATTCGAAGTTTTCCTTTCAGGTAGATGGGAATTCTGCATTACGTGACATGTTTGGCAGTGTTAAAGCTCTTCCTGGATCTTAGAAAAAGACAGCTGGAAGCGTTTAAAAATCTAAGCCGTGGCACTGGGAATCGCCTACTCTCTCCAGACCGGCTGCAACTGAAGAGGCTATGAGGAATCTCTGTTAAAGGCCAGTTGTACTATTCAAATCTTAAGCAATGTTAACTCTTACTTTAAAATTAAAAAGTTTAACTTAAATGTTTATAATAAAGCTTGGTTTTTTTTAAAGTTTTTCTCGTAAAATTTCCTAACTAACTAGTATTTTTAATTAGTTCAAATATGCGTCGTTCGAGCACAGCTTTTATTTTTATAGAATTTTTTAAGTCATGTATGCAATAAAATATTTTAGGTGACACTTTTTAGAATAAATTTTAACTTACTTAACTACTTAAAGTTTCCCGCTAAACAATCTGTATTTCAGTGTCAATCTTTATAAATACAATTTACAACGACTCATTCAACAAAAAAAATTGTTTCCATTAATTCAATACGATTTCCTCCCCCTCCCTCTGGGCAATAATTTCTGTTTCTTAACAAGTAGTTGAAAATTTCGCTGTTGAGAGATTTTTTATTCTAATAGTCTGAGTATTGTTGTATTGTTTTTTACTATCGTAAAAAATTAAGTATAAACTAAATGGTTCCCATTTTTGAGCGAGTAATTTTTGATAGTTATATTCTTTGAACTGCAAATAAATTTATACAGAAGCAATACGGAATATTAATATAATTTGAGAAAGAAAATTGTTCTAAATTGCCAATTTTGGATTTTTAAAGTTTAAATTGGAACTGAATGTTGAGTTTGACCACTTTTTAATCTTGTTTAAATCTCGGTGTTTAAATCTTGTAAGAAATGGTTTTAAGTTATAGTAACTGTTACTTTCCTACTTTATTTATTCAGAAATCTGGCAACTATTTAATTTTAACCATACAAGCCGAGTATATTATTAAATAGCAATAAACTACCTAAAACTACGGAAACATGAAATGCTTCTTATTGTAACCAAATATGCCTAAAATGTACGTCTATCGAATATTTAACATGCTGTCCCCTTATAATTTGTAAAAAAAAATTGTTAAAAACTTTAGCGATAAATGCACATTTAAAAGGTAGAGCTGAAACATTTAAAAAATGTAAAATAATATTGGCGACCAAACATACACTCGATGTTTCCATGCTACTGTGGTAAAGTCGGATGCTATGGTTGCCCTATCTATCATCCTTTTGCCCTATTCTTAATATATTAGTTTTCTACTAATTTTAATTTAGTACTATTTAATAAGATACTCATATTGTATGATTGAAAATAAATAATTTCTCAATTGTCTTTTTTCTGAGGCAAAAACTATCCGATTTCTAGGTTAATATAATATGCCATGGTTGTTAATTATTTTATCCATATACCTAAAATAGGGAGTTTATCGAATATTTAACATACTGTTTCTCTTCTGAATTTAAAGCTGGCTCTTTTATTTTTTAAAAGAAAATATTTACCAACTTTAGTGAAAAATCCGCATTTTTAGGGTAATTTTGAAACATTTCGGAAATGTAAAACAATATTGGTGACCCAAACATGCATTCGATGTTTCCATGTTACTGTGGTAAAGTCGGATGCTATGGTTGCCACGACATCATTTTACCCTATTCTAAATATATATTGTCTTATTTATGTTGCAAAAAGTATCCAATTCTGGTATCGTTAATATTTCTTGAGTATTTAATGATAACGTTTTCTCGTCTAGTAGTTATAGGGAAAATGGTTTTATCTTAATATTTTCTCTGGCTGTTGCTTAAATATAAAACTATATTGCCCTCCTTTCTCATACCTGTTTTACCCCGCCCGGTAAATTTAACTTAATGATCTCGTCTATAAATTGATAGACTTGCTTTTAAAAAAAGAGAAAAATCATCATTCTTGTAACCTGCTATTAAACTTTTTTTTAACAAATTACAAATCGCTGTACTACAATCTTGTTGCTCTCAAGGTAAATATTCCAAAAGCACCATGTCTCTTACTGAATTAGTGCAAGTTAGGTAACAACTCAAACGATATTCACTTTTTTTCTTAAAATTTGTTTAATAATAGCAACATGCCACCTAGTTTTGATCTTTAATTGTATATTTTTATAGAAACAAACAGTATTCATAATCAGTATCTTAAAAATAATTAAAATTTATCTTCTAAAGAAATTTCACTGTAATTCTAAAACTCTTTTAGAACACATTTTTGAGCTTGAAAATTAATCATATTTCTTTAATTATACGCTACAAAATAAGCAATTTAATAAGTATTACTATTCATAGAAAGATACCTAACCTCTTAAGATCTGAGCAAAATCCTACTGGTATAATCTTCATCTAAACATACTTTTCATACAAATATATACTAAAAAGAATGTTTTACAATGGATTTTTTTTAAAAATTATGTTTAATAGTTACTGAGAGACACGTCTTAAGCTCTAAAATTACAATTATATACAATATAATTTTAATAAAAGCAAAAACAGCCGTATCACTTATTTGTAGTTAACAGTTTATTTTAACATTGTTTTACTGCCAAATGCTTTTAAAATCCACTAATAAAAGAACTTTTTAAAAGTTTAAAGAAATAACTAGTTTAAAGTTATTTTTAAGAACTCTGATATCGTATTGACCCTCATTCAACTTCATTTCTTTATAGGAATAAGCTACTGGTACCTGAGGCAGAAAAGTGATTTTCGGATCTTCTGCTATCGGACCAGGTCGATTTCGAAACTAATTAACATGTTAATTGTTTGTGGGGAGGTTTTAAAAAACGTCCCCTAATAGGGACCTCAGGTCGCAAGAGTAGTAAATTAATCCATATTCAGCATATTTTACAGAAGCAAAACCTGACGAAACAAAAATTATAACCAGTGTCCAAATATTTTTTGTTGAAGATTTTAAAATCTAAAAGTGTTACTACTTTTATTTAAAAAATTTTATACAATAAATGTTTTAGAAGTGTTAATTTGAATAACCCCCATTACCAGATAAAGAAAATTAAGTAAAAATAAAGATTTCTTAGCACTCATGACCAATGCATTCTTGTACAGTGTCCGAATTTTTGCGCAGCGTTGCGCGAATTTTTGCGTTGGGACTCCACCGGAAATTGTGGTGCTGCCATCTATCAGGTAAAGTTTAAAACATTTTCGGTACTCCTATTTATTAAGTTCTTCAACCTTTCCTTAAGAATTTGGAAATGCGATTGTTATTTTGCATTTTAATTTAAACTGAAAGTTTAAGGTTGAATTTCTAAACTGAAGTCTTTGTTTTTTAATGTTAAATTTTTATTCAATTAGTTATTAAGTTCTTCAGTTTTTCTTTAAGTAATTAGACATTGCGATTGCTATATTGCCTGTTCATTTAAACTTAAAATGTGATATTGAATATTAAAATTGAAGTCTTCATTTTATAAAATGTTACATTTTTGCTCAATATTAGTGAAATTGGACACAATTTATCTAGAATTTTATATAACTTAACACAGCCGATTTACTAGGCAAGTCGCACAAGTCTTGAGGTGTCCAGTCATGTGGCCAAATACAACCAAATCACTAGTATAATAGAAATCAGAAAGGGATTGTCACATTGAAGCTCCAAGTAAAGCAACAAGGTGGCGATTCACCACTTAAAGTGACTTCCACTACTGATGCAAGAGCCAAGTACACTGGTACATACTTGCTCATTAAATCTATTACGTCTTGACGGCGTAAGCGTATCATGTCATTCGAAGTTTTCCTTTCAGGTGGATGGGGATTCTGCATTACGTGACATGCTTGGCAGTGTTAAAGCTCTTTCTGGATCTTAGAAAAAGAAAGCTGGAAGCGTCTGAAAATCTACTTTCTCCAGAACGGCTACAACTGAAGAGGCTATGAGGAATCTCTGTTGAAGGCCAGTTGTACTATTCAAATCTTAAGCAATGTTAACTCTTACTTTAAAATTAAAAAGTTTAACTTAAATGTTTAGAATAAAGCTTGTGTTTTTTTTAAGTTTTACTCGTAAAATTTCCTAAATAACTAGTATTTTTAATTTGTTCAAATATGCGTCGTTCGAGCACAGCTTTTATTTTTATAGAATTTTTAAAGTCATATATACAATAAAATATTTTAGGTGACACTTTTTAGAATAAATTTTAACTTTTATCAATTATTGTAAGTCAAAGTTATTCCCTTTTTCTGGTTGATAATTAAGTACACAAGTATTTTGTTTCTTGTATACAAGTATTTTGTATCGTGGGTGAGATTTATCTTCAAAATTAACCCCAATTTTAAATAATTAAAGCTGTATTTACAAAAAAAATTATTAGTCTTTTTTTATATAAATATAATTAATATAGTTTTGAATTGTACGTGACATTGAACTTGTCTTTCGGAAAGGTTCACGATTTTTGATTGATAGAAAAGCAACGGTGTACTTAATGTTTCCCGCTAAACAGTCTGTATTTCAGTGTCAATCTTTATAAATACAATTTACAACGATTCATTCAACAAAAAAATTCGTTCCATTAATTCAATACGATTTCCTCCCCCTCCATCTGGGCAATAATTTCTGTTTCTTAACAGGTAGTTGAAAATTTCGCTGTTGAGAGATTTTTTATTCTAATAGTCTGAGTATTGTTGTATTGTTTTTTACTATCGAAAAAAAATTAAGTATAAACTAAATGGTTCCCGTTTTTTGAGCGAGTAATTTTCGATAGTTATATTCTTTGAACTGCAGATAAATTTATACAGAAGTATTACGGAATATTAATATAATTTGAGAAAGAAAATTGTTCTAAATTGCCAATTTTGGCTTTTTGAAGTTTAAATTGGAACTGAATGTTGAGTTTGACCATTTTTTTTCTGAGGTGTTTAAATCTTGTAAGAAATGGTTTTAAGTTATAGTAACTGTTACTTTTCTACTTTATTTATTCAGAAATCTGGCAACTATTTAATTTTAACCATACAAGCCGAGTATATTATTAAATAGCAATAAACTACCTAAAACTACGGAGGCATGAAATGCTTCTTATTGTAACCAAATATGCCAAATATACGTTTATCGAATATTTAACATGCTGTCCCTCCTTATAATTTGTAAAGAAAATTGTTAAAAACTTAAGAGATAAATACACATTTAAAGGGTAGAGCTGAAACATTTCAAAAAATGTAAAATAATATTGGCGACCAAACATACACTCGATGTTTCCATGCCACTGTGGTATAGTCGGATGCTATGGTTGCCCTATCTATCATCGTTTTGCCCTATTCTTAATATATTAGTTTTCTACTAATTTTAGTTTAGTACTATTTATTAAGATACTCATATTGTATGATTGAAAATAAATAATTTCTAAATTGTCTTGTTTCTGTGGCAAAAACTATCCAATTTCGAGGTTGTTATAATGTGCCGTGGTTGTTAATTATTTTATCCATATGCCCAAAATGGGGAGTTTATCGAATATTTAACATACTGTTTCTCTTCTGAATTTAAAGCTGGCTCTTTTTTTTTTTAAATTATTAACCAACTTTAGTGAAAAATCCGCATTTTTAGGGTAAGGTTGAAACATTTCGGAAATGTAAAACAATATTGGTGACTCAAACGTGCATTCGATGTTTCCATGCTACTGTGGTAAAGTCGGATGGAGTGGTTGCCCTTATAATCATCATTTTACCCTATTCTTAATACATTAGTTTCGTTTCTATGGAAAAAAATTCCGATTCCGTGGTTGTTGATATTCTTAAGTATTCAATAATAATGCTTTTCTCATCTAGTGGGTGTGAGTAGGAAAATTAAGTTTTTCTTACGGTTTTCTCTTACGGTATTGTAAAAATAAGGAAATATATTGCCATCCCTTCTCAAATCGTTTCACCAATGCAAATTTAACTTAATAAACACTTACATCCATTAGTAGCTTTTAAAACAAAATTCAAAAAGGAAAAATCAAAGCTCTTTCATCTGGTTATTGAACAAGTTCTAAATGAGCTAAAATAACGAAATAATATAATTCTTTTAGTTCCTTTAAAAGGCATATACTTTCGTGTTACTCAATTTCTCACTGAAATTCTTACTAAAAAAAACAAATAAGTTTGTAACAGTAACTGTCACCTAAAACCGCTTCTACACAAGATTTATACACCTTATAAAAAGTCGCCAAACCTAGCAGTCAGTTGTAATTTAAACTTTTAAAAATCAAAATTAACTATTTTCATTAATTTTCTTTCTCAAATTATATTAATATTCTTTATCGTTTACAGAATTTATTTGAAGCTTGAAGAAAAATTATGTAAAATTGCACGAGTTCAATAATTATAAATACAGTTTATCATGCTATTATTGATATGGCAACAGCTATTGCATTTAAATGAATAAAAACTTAATTTCAGTGCTAACTTAATGGATAATTCATTGGAAAACAGTAAGACGGGATATACGTGCGGACGTACAGACAGACGGGCCAAAACGTATCTACAAACGTACAGCATAATAATTTAAATTACTGTCGTAACATTTAATTCCTTCTAAAAATTTTCTTAACAATAAAAAATAAAATTATATGCTCAATTGAAATGTAATTATTATTAGCTGATTTAATACAAGTTCAAATCCTTTTTAAAATTTGATTTAAAAACAAAATTTAGTAATTTATTTATGACAATTTCCTTTTAATTCTTTAAAACTTTAGTTTTTAATGGCATTGAACATATCTAATTTGTTGCAATTGAATAAGCCTTTAAATTTTTCAGATTTTGTTATTTAATATTTTATATCTTTTGAGAATTTTTAAATTATATTTAAAATGAACTGAAGTGGATAATTTAAAATTTAGTATATTTTATTGCTTTTAAAATAATTATTAATTATTTGTGTTTACCTAATTTGCATCCGATTTTCCGTGCTACTGAGGTAAAACTTGAAAATAAATCTTTAAGCTATGTTGTCTTCCCCTCATGCGTTTACCCTATTTTAAATAGATTAACCTTGTTTTCATAACAATCCCTCACAGCATAGTTTCATGCTTTCTCATTTTAAGTACTAAATCTGTACATTTTAATAACTATTGTTTTACGATGCTACTCCTTGACGAAGGTTGACTGCTACGACGAAGATTTGCCGAAAAATTTTTTGTAGGAGAGAAATTTGTGTTTGCATTGAAACATGCGCATTTTAAATCTTTTTTTAAGCTTCCTGTAAAGTTTACTTAACGAATTATTTAACAAACATACTTTTTATGCGATTGCAAATCAACTCCGAAATATTTTATGCCGTACTTAAAAAACTAAACAGTTTGAAATCTAACTTTGTATTATAGTTCAAAATTTTTAAAAGATAGAATGAATTGTAATGTTATAGAACAACGATTTTAAACTCTATATAAAATCCATAAACATGACTCGTTTATTCAAATTAGAGTTGAAGCTTGTTAAAATATGGGCCTCTAAGGTATCTGAAACCATTGATGTATCTAAGGTATCAGGGTTACCTGTATTCGATGTTTCCGTGCTACTGCGGTCAAGTCGAATGCTATGGTTGCCAATCCTAATGAGCTTTAGTCTCCTATAGCCCAAATGGAAACTCAATGTTTAACAAAACTTGAACTACTTTTGTTTTACCTTAGGTGCACTAATGATCTCAATATCTTAGAAGCACCAATTTTAACGCGCCTACGCTCTACTTTAAATAAATGATTAATTTTCCTAGATTTTGCGTAGTTTACAATCGTGGTCCTAGAACATTATAATTCATTATAACTTTTAAAATTAATATCGTAATACAATCTTTGGTTTCGTACAGTTGAATTTTTAGTACTGCATAAAACTTTCCAAAGACACTTGCAATCACATAAAAACATCAGTTGATTCACATTCTTTAAGTCAACATAACTTACTTTAAATATATTATTCATGTTTATTTAGCAAACGCCATTTACCCAATGCACTTAAAGGTACTCTTCTAATAAATACGCAGTATTTCTCTCCGTATTAATAACTAAATTGCAACAGAATAGATCATTTTAATGTAAAAGATAGAATTTTCTTTTGCATAAGTATTGCCAAACCGTTTACAAGCTTAACTTGCGTATATTAATCACATTTTCAAAATTAGCATGCATTTCTAGACCATTCTGCACAATTGATAAAACAAAATTTAAATTTTAGTAATTTTGAGTTTCAATCAATATTTTTTTCGTTTTTATAAACATAAATTAATAAACATTTATTATAAACATCAAACAACGAATTAAGAACCATCTTTAGGCACATATTTTCCACTTCCTTTGTCCCTAATTTAAAAAAAAAAAAAATTTCAAATAGCTGTCCTATTTTCTCCCAATTTTTATTAATATATTATAACAGTTATTTATATATAATTTTATGGCGTGTGTTTCTAATCGGATGATCTTTAAAAATAGTTTTAATAGTTAAATATTTTGTTTTCACGTAAAACAAAATGCGTGTGTACAAATTTAGTAAATATATTGAAAAAAAAAGTTCTTTCAACTAACTGCTACTGGGAAAGGTTTACATTCATTATTACAATATTTTCCTTAATAAAAAGTATTTAACCCTTTTTTTAATTTACTGTTACAGATTTACCATTAATCTAAATGTAGTTAATAATCTGTTTGATTTATCTATATGTAGTTAATAATTTCGTCAATACGTGGCGCTGGTATTCAACTGCTCTTGTTAGCATCTGATCACATTTGTGACGCCATATAGAACGCACTCTTCACTTCTCAAGTCAAGATAAAGTTTATTTACTTATTATTAAAATTATTATTTAAAACAAAATTTAAACTACCTGTGTTTGCCATAAGACATATGAAATAGAAAGAATTGTCCTTTTAAGTTTGAATTATGAAGTTCATACTATTTGTGTATATGAGTTCATACTTAATGGGAGCTATTGCATATGAATGTAAGTAGAAATTAAAATCTTTGAAGTCATGTTATATGAAATTGTTTCGATACATTATATATATTTAATACTTAGTTTTATCTGAATTAAGCTTTGTTAATGTATGCTTATATTTCGTAAAACATATTCATCTTCTTGGAAAAACCATGAGTAAAATTACTAATAAATAACTTGAATTTTACAGTTTAATTCGTGGAAATAAATGCATAGATTTCAGGATTGGTGTAATGTAGTTATGTGAAGCGAATGATTATTGTAAAAATATTCTTAGCATTAACTGTATGAATAAAAAACTAAAGGAATAAATTTAATTAGATAAATGTTAACATGATGAGTTATAACTGACTATAAGATCTCTTTAAAAGAATAAACCATCTCCTTAAGTTATTTTTATCCTTATAAACTCATCATAAATATCTATCTCCTTGAGCATTTGCACACTTTCACCAGTCCAACAAAAAAATGGTTTAAAAGAATAGCCGGTTGTATGGGTAAAACGGTAAATTATTTATGCCATGTTAACTCAATCAGACATTCACCCCTCTTCCATGTATATAGTGAAATATAATTGAAAATAAATATTAATGTTTAAGATTATTGAAGGTACATATGAAGATATTCAATAATTTCAGATAAATATATTTACAGTCGCCAAATCAATAATACGGAGTTTAAATATTAAAAAGAGATTGTTATTAAAAAATATTGATAAAATATCAAAATTATATTTTTATATATTTTGTGGTTCTGGTAGAATAAAACCTTAACTAAACAAACTATGGAATACATTAACAATATTTTGAGTTCTAATAAACTTGTGCAATTTGTTTTATTTAAATAAATACAGAAGTTTAACAAACGTTAAATTTTTTTGGCAAAAAATACCCAAACTTTACCATTTTAACAATTTCAAAAATAGGCTTCAAAACTTTAAATTTTTAACGCATATTAGATAAGTTTTTTTAATGAGAAACTAGAATGTTAATTATTTTCACTGAAAAAAGTTTTTTCACAAAAATGTATTAAACTCTTCGCTCCAGAGGTTAATATACTTGGACCTTTTGTAGAATTCACTTCACAACTTCATTTTTTATTTTTTTAATACTAATTATTCTATTATAAACTAGAATGTTCAAGCTTTCCAAAAATACTGATGTCAAATCTAATATTTAATTAGTTGTATGAAAAGAAATGACTTAGCATGAGGATCAAGCGGAACTTTTTACTCAATTGACTTGTCCTGTAGCAAATGTTTTAAACGCTATTTTTTTAAAAAAAATTCTTTCAAAACATACTTTTAAATACATAATTGTTGAAAAATTAAATATTGTTGTTAACAAAATATGTTCACATTAAGAATGTATGTGTAGGATTTTTTTCGGGAGGGAAAAGCTTAAAAAGTTACAATCTTTTCAATTTACAACGTTATTTAGATTAAGTTGCACTTTTTAACATATTTCAGCTGCACCCAAAATACAACCATTCACTTTTCCAACCACTGTCGTTATTGGACAAAAGGCTAGTGTAGCTTGTACTGCCATATCAGGAGATCCCCCATTGGACTTTCGATGGTTAAAGAATGGAAAGGAAATATCTTCAGGAGGTTCAATAACTATACGAAATGTGGTGGATGTATCTGTCTTGGTCATTGACAGCGTTGATGCAACATTTACTGCGAATTACACTTGTCAGTTGAGGACCTCTGGAGGTCTCGATTCTTATACTGCTCCTTTAGATGTAAAGGGTAAGGCATTAAATGAAGAACTTAGTGGAAGGACGTGCTAAATTATATTTTGGAAAAAAGAGATTTTTGTGTCAATGGACATACTAATTAATTCAACGATAACAAGTTTCCCCTGTGTCATAAACTTTAAGTTTAGTATAGTTTTTACGCTTTACAAGTACCGTTTTCAACCGATCTGATCGCAAACGAAAAACTTTATAGCTTATTTTCTCGTCTTCACCTTTTTGTCACTTGGCACGTTCTTCCACTAAGCTTTTTTAAATATGAAGTGATTTGAAGCTGTTTATATATCTTATTTTTTTGTTCTTAATACGTAGATCAACATAAGTTAACGGATTTTATCATTAAACCCTTTCAGAAAATTTGCCACACAAAAAATGAAATTTCTGCTTAAGTTTATCTAAATACAAAGACAAATGAAGACTATAATCCTAAACAATTTTTCAATTTTTATAAGACAAGTCACACGAAAAACGAATTTTAAAAACTTCGCGTTAACTTTTTAAGCCGTAAATAAAGGTGTTATGAAGGTGTAATGCTATTCACATAGTTGTCGTTTAGGGGTTAAATTCTTAAGTATATATTTGCAATGTTTAGTAAGTACTATTAAGTTTCAAAAGATTTGATTTCCCTTTCTTCTGCGTAAAATTTTTCTTTATAAAATTCAAATTTTTTCAGGATTAAATAAACACTTAAAATTTTATTTTTTTATATAAAATTATTCTTCATATTCACACATTAGTTTTAATAATTCAACTTGTAATATATTTTTATTAATTTCTATTTTTACATTTATTTAGAGCCTAGTAAGTGGTTGAATAACATTCAAGATCAAGATTTAAAATCAGGTGACAATAAAACTGTCGAATGCAAAGCAGATGGTATACCGCCACCTAAAATTACCTGGACAAAGAAAATTGGTAAAAATGTCTAACATTAGTAAATATTGTAATAAATGTAAATTACTCAATCATTACTTGTTTCCGACACTGCAATATCGGACTCATGTAAGTTGATGTTTATGAGATATCGTGAGGTTTTTTTCTACATATCCCTGGGTCAATAGATATCGTGAGTTACTATGGTTATAGATCTATGACAATTATATTTTAAATGAAAAGTTTTAAGTACTTATCACTTGTATCTGAAAATATTCGCTCTGAAATATTTTTTTATACTTTAAATTCGTGTTTCTTCCATTACATATTGAAAATAATCCATGTTAAAATTATTTTCTGTGACTATATTTACAAAGGATTTTTTATAAATTATTTGCATATCCAATTTCATAGTTGATGATTTATCAAATTTGTATTGTTCGATTACTAATAGTGTCTTTACATTATTTTTTTTAATTCTTAGTTAATTTTGTACACAAAATTAAATTAAATATCGAGTGATCAACCACTTAAAATTTGTCACATCATCACTATTATTATATTTATTATTCGAGTCATAAAAGCATGACAATTTCGGGTTTTTAGGTAGTATTTCTTAATAGTTGATTTCTTCAATAGTTGATATTTCTTTGGTAGTAGGTATAAAAAAATTATTATTATTGACCCAGGGATACACCGCGTTGCAAAATGATAGCACCACTTTGTTTATTCCGAGTAAAAACTGTATAGTATATTTTTGAATAAGTTTGTAATACGTCCAGAAACTAGAACAGTATAATTAAGTGACATACAGGATATCAAGCTGTGAGAAGTTTTGAGTTTGGCTTAATAAGCAAATGTTTAAAACAAATGGAGATTTGCTGTTGCAAAATGATAGCACCACTCTTACTTTTAAGTAAACAGGCGAAATTGTATGTGTTAAAGCTCCTCACGGAGGATAGAAATAGGCAACCGGAAACTTTCCTAGCCATAAAAGCTTTGTTTGATCTAGTAAAACTAACCTTACTTGTATTTATTCTGAATAAGTCAAGTCAATAGATTTGAAAAGGTGTTATTAAGTATGGGTAGGAAAAAGAAATTATCAGATTTTGAAAAGGGACAAATTGCAGCTTTCAACCAAGCAGGATTGTCGTCAAGGAATATAGCAAGACATATTGGACGTTCACCGCACGTGGTTAATAACTTTCTCCATCTTGGATCGAAATATGGGGTGAAGAAATCAACTGGACGACCTCGAAAGCTAACAATTCGGCAAGAAAGATTAGTTGTAAAGAAACTAAAAGTCGGTGAAACATTGACCAGACTATCACGAGACCCCACCATCAACGTTCACAAGTCTACTTTATCAAGAGTGGTTAGGCGGAACGAACATCTTGTGTACATGAAAAAGAAAACACAACCGAGACTTACAGAGCTTCACAAGCGAAAAAGGATGCAATGGGCTAAAGAACATATGACTTGGAAAGAACAGTGGCATCAAGTAGTGTTCAGTGACGAAAAAAAATTAACTTAGATGGTCCTGACGGATGGGCGTACTATTGGAGGGATCTCCGAAATGAAGAACGTATTTTCTCTAAGAGACAGTGTGGGGGAGGATCGCTAATGGTTTGGGCTGGTTTTGGAAGCGCAGGGCAGACCAATATTGTGTTCCCCTCTGGTCGAATGAAAGCAGAAGACTACCAAGACATGTTGGAAGACAATTTGTTGCCGTTTGGAGAAAAAATTGGGGGTCCATTTTGGAAATTCCAACAGGATAATGCCAGTATTCATGTTGCCAACTCGTCTTGGGAATGGTTCCTGGATAACGGTGTGCAGGTTATTAACTGGCCAGCTTGTTCTCCTGATTTGAACCCAATAGAGAACGTTTGGGGTATCCTAAGCAGGGCCGTATACGCAAACGGAAAGCAATATGCAACTATTCAAGAATTGAAAGACAATATTATAAAAGAATGGGAAAATATTAATGCAGATGTACTCAAACGTCTAGTCAAATGCATGCCTGATCGAATTTTTGAAGTTATAGCCAAAAAGGGTTCTTTTACAAAGTATTAATTATGACTGGTCCTATCATTTTGCAACATAATATTTGCATTTTTATTTCATTACATGAAAAGTTAAACATGTATTACGTTTTTATTTTGTTATTTTCATTCTTATTTTTTATATTTCAATAAAAGTATTAATTTCAATGATTTCTTTCAATTATTATATGCTAGGTTGAAATACATGGTGGTTCTATCATTATGCAACGCAGTGTATGTAAATTATTCTCCGAAAGTAAAAACCTTTTATTTTTCTTTGCCGAGTAGTACTTTTTTACTCTTTTTTTTCAAATCAAACAAGATCTCTATAATGATAAAAAATTAAATAAGAAAACTCGAAACTGAAATAAATAAGCAAAATAGAAATGATAAAGGTAGTGAAATATTAAATAATTAATGCCAATATTCACTCGAAAATCGAATGAAGTTTTGTGTAAATATTTAAATTCTATTTTACTTAGGTACATGATCAGTTACATAATTCCTCTTAAAAATAAATTTTCGCAGATCCCGAGGAAGGGACAACGAACTTCCTAAATAACCAATTACAAGTGTCCGGAAGTAGTAAGTTGCTACTTCACAATGCAAAACCAGAAGACAGCGGCTACTACTCTTGCACAGCTGATAATAGTGTCGGGAGTGCCATATCAAAAGTAATTTACATCAATATTTTAGGTAAGAATAACATATAGGGTAAATACATTTTCGAATATGAATTTTCAAATATATTATTTGTTGCTAGCTTGTTAAAAATATGTCGTATACAAGAAAATACTTTAAAAAATGTAACAGTATTTGATAAACTGCCGTGAACAGAGAAAATGCAGTAATTAGCCTAATGACGTGGACCATTGTTGTAAACTCAGTTAATCTAACCTATAAAAAAATATACTGAAAAACTATTTCAGAGCCAAAATGGTCCAATTCATTAGGTTAGTTACTGCAGTTGACCCGCCCATGGTAGTACATCAACTAAACGTATATATAATACAAAAATATGTGAAGGTTTTTGAACACAAAACAATGTTTACATATTGGGTTAAGCTTGTTTTGCACAAACCCTTAAAACTTATATATGATTATAAATTGTTATTTTTTAATAACCACTTATATACCTGTGAAATATTCCTATTTTCAATTGGTTCTGTTTTGTATCGTAAGTGGCAAAGTGACACTAAAGTAATTGGTAAAGTATTACGTTAACTCAATCGAAGATGTTTAACTGTTATGGATTAGTGCAAAATCATTGTTATTTGGTGTTTCATTTAAATCATTTGAAATTTTAGTCAAAAGGTTTACAATTGTATCAATACGTTATAATATTGCAGATATATTATTGTACAATTTTTATGAATGAATGATCGACTTATTAGTGTATGCGAGTTTGTTTAATTAAATTTGTATAATTTATATTAGTTAGAAAAAGGAAAGAGTGAGGGCGCTGGTATGCGCATTCACATTGGGCCCTTTATATAAATGGTTTACGTACGCCATTCTTATCTTGTGTATGGCGAATTGAAGGATATTTTGGATACATCATCTGTGTTTAAGTCGGTGTTTATTAGTAAAACTTCTCCTCACGAAGATTTCTCATAGAAATATTTTGGATTATACTTCGAGTCAAAGATCTGAACACTTTTACGAGTTTTTCTTATTTCATTGAAGAGCAAAATGACTCTCTACTTGAAAACTCTTTACACGGCATTACTCTTCATGCTGCTAAGCTACTGTGTTGCAAGTGAGTACTATTTTTAATAAGTAATTGAAAACATATATTTTTTAATTGAATACAAATGTGTATTACACATAACTGTATAATTTTTTTTGTAAAAAAAGTTTTAATGTAGCAAAGAGTCTATTATTTATTTCTCTAGGATAAATAAGAATGTTTAAAATAAAGTCAATATGAGTAGGTTTTTCAACCTTTGAAAGTGTCTTACACATTTATGTTATGATAAAATTCATTTTATTTATCTTACACTGTAATGTAGTAAACGTTTATTACTCGAAATTGCTAATTGATTGCTTTTTAATGTTTTTTAAACGCATCATACTGGAATTATTTTTGAAATTTTTTTTTCAAATTGAGAATCTTTTAAAAGCAAGCCTAACTTTATAAATTCTTACTTAGACAAATATATCTTTTACAATATGGAAAATATAAATATAAGTTGTAATCTTAATCCTTATATTTATCCTTAAATAAATTACCCTTAATTTGTGACATATTTCCCTAAAGGTATTGATAGAAAAAATAAGTAATTTAATTCATTAATCAATTATTAAAACCTAATATGTCTTATTTTGTTTATAAATGTGTAGAAATGCTCATTTGATAAATTAAAAAATCTATGCTTAAGATAACAATAAATTAATTTCACTTATTATAGGTGAGTCAACTCTAAATATTCAACCGTTTAACTTTCCTCCTGGATCGTCCATTATTGGGAAACGTGTCCTTGCAATGTGTGCTCCATCAGCTAGTGAAAAAATGGAATTCAAATGGCTTCGAAATGGCAAAGAGCTATCCAAAAGTTCGAATATGGACATCAGAACCTTTTCTGATTTTTCAAACCTTGTCATTGATCCACTGACTGAAGAAGATTCTGGAAATTATACCTGTGTAGTTACTGCCAGAGGAAGAACTGCAAGTTATACTACAACTTTACAAGTGCTAGGTACTATAATTTGACTTCATTTTGTAATTTTAGTTACATTTTTATTGCATTGACTAAAGAAATTTTATCTATCGTATTGCCTCATAGAATATATCACTACTTTTAAATATTTATTATGTAGTTTTATGCTACTTGTAAGAATAATCATTCTTAATTAAAAAAATTTGAATGCCGAAAAACAACTGAGATATAAATATTGTATTTAATTAGCTTTATAAATAATTTTAAATGTAAGTCTGAAATTTTAAGTTTAAAATTTGGTTCGATTTCGATAGCCTGGTAAGACATGTTTGTAAAATTGTATACATTTAATAAGAATCATTCTTATTCTGTTTTCCTTCAATTTTTTTTTAATAAGAGATAAATTATTTTATTTAAATGATTAATGAAATTTTTTGTTATTTTTATTTTTATTTAATTTTTTATTGGTTTTAAATAATACTGATGGACTGTTTTTAAAAATGCTGCTAAAATTTTTAAATTAAAAATCTGGGTTTGATTTGGATTCCCAAGTAAGAGTTGATTGTAAATTGCAACCATTAGTCTAAAGTGCAAACCTATTAAACTGTTTTTAATTTAGTTTACTAACTATTTTTTTCAAAACATTCATAAATACTTTTATTTTCGGGAACAGCGTATCGTTAACACACAATCTCTAATAAAAGAAAGTAGTTGATGATCACATAGATAACATTCCCAATAACAATATATTCATAAATTAAAAGTTTTCATTTGTCAAAGTTTTCATTTGTCAAAGTTTTCATTTTTGTTTTCATTTTTTGTTTTCATTTTTTGTTTTCATTAATGATACAGCTATTTCTAAATCAGATATACATATAAAATTACTATTTCAGTACCTCCACAATGGAAGTCTATGCCTCGTGATGTCGACGCTCTAAGTGGAAATCCGGTATTACTAGAGTGTTTGGGATCTGGAACACCAAAGCCTTCAACTAACTGGTTTCGAGCTCAGAGTAAGTTTGCTAAATAAATTTTACACTTCATTTAAACTTTATTGAAAATTAAGTCTATTTGAAAGTTAAGTTTTTTAAAGTTCAGATTTATAATGTAGTAAATGAGTCAATTAAGTAGTTTGCTATATTAAAGCATTGTCTTTAAAATATATTGGTAGTATTAGTCAGCTTATTACTCTCATTCAGAAAGTTATCCTATATTTTTGAAACATGAAATTAAAAAAAAACAGGTGGTTATAAATGCATGGCTTAACCAGATTGGTTCTCAATAGCATAACGCTAGATAACATTGGGACCCACATAAACGGGGCATAAGATCCGAGAGCAATTGGTCTCGAGGGCTGAGATGGGCACAGCAGGACTTGGCCTACTAAGGTTGCTTTACCCCCCAGAATTTATTTTAAAATAACGTTGAATCCTAAATAAAATTTCCAGAATTGAAACTGCAAAAAACATTTAAGAAATCATTAATTAGAATTCATTTTAAAATTCAATTATATTAAAAACTGAACTTCAAATTTCGAATGAATTTTTGTAAATTTAAATAGATCTAATTTGCATCTTTTCATGGATTCTTTCTTTTTTTAGATGAGAATTTGGATTTTTTACCATTGGTTGAATCAAATGAAATAAAAATACTCACCAATGGCAGTTTGCTTCTAAATCCTATTGACAAAGAGGACGAAGGGTTGTACAAATGTAATGTTTCCAATGGGATTGGTACAAGGCTTGTAAAGACAGCCGTTGTAAGAGTTATAGGTAATTTTAGTTTACATCTATTGTAATTTTCCTTTAATTATAAAATATTTCTAGATCATAATTTAAACTTTTAAATCCACATTACTATTGTGTCGAATATAAAATTTTGAATAAAGAAGTGTTAATAGTCACCGATTATGAATTTAACTTTATTTTAGTGTTTATTACATATTCAAGTGTATTAATGTCACATAACAGTCATGCAATAGTTATTTATGCAACAAGTGTGAAAAGTAACACTTTTTAAAACTAGTGGATTTTAGTTCACGAGCAAGGTACGAGCGATTGAAATAATGACACGTGTTTTAAAAAGTTTACTTTTCACACGTGTTTCATACACTATTTTTTATAATTACGTGAAAAAAATCAAATCTCATTGGTTCAAAAATAATTCACGTGCTAATTTTTTTACGTAAAGAAGATCGGCATCGATAAATCTCTGGAACTACAAAAGGTAAACTAATTTTTTAGTTTAAAGTCAAACATTTGAACATGGATACTGATTCAAAAATAAAAAAAATAATAAAATTCACGCGCATAATATTTATAAATAAAGCAGATCAATAAATTTCTGGATTTTATGAAGATTATGAAATAGAAATTTTACTTGAAATGTTGGCATCTTATGAAAAGAGTGAAAAAAGTACTTTTTTTTCACTGCTTTTGGGTGAAAAAAAGTCATTTTGTATCACTGTTTCTAAAAAGTATAACTTTTCGCACGCGTCTGATATTAAAATTATAATGTAAAAATCGATTTTTTTCACGCAATTATAAAAAAATTGTTTGATTCTTTATGTACTATTTTGTACAAAAACGTTAACTCTTCTTTTTCGTTAATTTTATTATTTAACAATTTAATTCATTTTCGGATCGTCTCATCTTATATATAAGTCAAACTAGGTTAGGTTTTACAGCGACAGCGTGTTTATAACCGTTGAGAAAATCGAGCAATTACAAAATGATCATACGAAAATTTCTGAATGGGCTACAAGGTAGGCATGTCGTTCAGTGTTAACAAATGTCAAACCTTGCATTTGGGTAAGAACAAGGTTAAATACTCTTATGTTTTACAGGGAGAAAGTATCCAAGATAGTGAATTTCTTAGAGATTTAGGAGTTTTCGTGAGCAATGATTTTAAAATGAATAAGCAATGTGTTGAAGCAAGTAGGAAAGCCAATCGAATGTTGGGATATATATCGTCGCACTAGAGCTACACGAGGGCTATTGGCGACGGGCGCCGTAATTTAGAACCACAAGGTGACGTAAGTTTTATTAGTATGACTACATAATGCGTATTTTACGTGATTTCCTAGTTTTAAATATTCAGCCCTGTTTACAAGGTCACTCGTCTATAACGTCATAAACATCGCGGTCCTTGGAAAGACGCTATAACCGGATTATACTGTTTCTTATTATACTTAATTTTATTATGTTCATAAACTTTGCTTGCTGGATTACTTTCAATTACCCAATATGAAATATAAGGTAACGGAAATATTGCCATTGGGTAGAAAATCTGAAATGGAGATTTTGTGTTTTCTACACGTTTAGGAGGGTGCTGAATGCTGATTCTAAAAGTGGTTTCTGAGCATTGGTCCGTCTGTCAATATGTCTATTTGGAACCACACCACTGCTCGAACTAAAAGGGCAATATCTTCAAATTTGTTAGTCAGACGTTATAATGTTTTTGAGAAAATAGCGCATGCGCAAAGGGTAATTGCCATATAACTTTTTAGGTTTTAAAGTTATTGAAATCGCCCTAATTAGGTACATAATAATTTTAAGATGTATTGATTTACTAAGTGATAATTGAAATTCTTGCGGTGTTACACATCCCTAGCTTTTATTTCCTTCTTTATATTGTTTGATTTTAATATTTGTTGTACATAATAAACTGTGACTCTATTGTAGCCAAATATTATAAAATATTTTGTATCAATACAGCATTAAGTTCATGTTTATTAATATAAGCTAATGTCTAGTAAATTAGTAACTTACTAGTAAATTAGTTTTATAGTTTAAATTGGTAATACAGTAAAACAAATAATTTGCGTGTATTTTAGGTTTTTACACAGTACGAAATGTTTTATGCGCTTATTTGCATCTAGCTCATGTGATTAACCTGTACAAGAGTTTTGTATTAAAAAATATATACGTCAGTAGTTAAGTGTATAATTGATATTTGTTTAATAAATTATCGCAACCAACACTTATAGAATGTAAGTAATGTATGCTCCTGAGATGAAGAAAATATAAATGAATATTTAACTTTAAAAAAAAGCTTTTTAATATTAGTTTCTAAATTAGAAGAGTGATGGCGCTGCTATGCCTCTGAAATACTGTAATACAATATTGTAGGTAACGCCATTATAAGAGCTAGTCTATACGAAAATTGTGGTGTGAATACATCTTTACCATTATTTCCAAAGTTAGCTTCTTAGAATGATATTCCAAATAAATTGAAAGTAAAACTTATAGTTCCATTGTATGTTGTTGCACATTTCTCGTGCATTCAGAATGATTGGATGTATGATTACCAGTTTTCTAGTTGTTGAAGTAGCTACACTTTTCCTACCAGTTGTCATAAATGGTAAGTTAGGTTTTTGTATATATTTTTACGCATAAAAATTACCAATTTAGTTATGATGAAATGTGTGCGTGATTCTTAAACTTTTCCCATCGCTTGTTATTTAAGGCCTCTTACGCTTAACATTTCAATGTATTTTTTTTACATCATTAAAACTAACACAAATATATGGTGTTATACAGATTTTCATGAATTATATTTTTATTTCATGGTGTTGTACATATTTTAATGAATTATATTTGTATTTCCCATGTTTAATGTTTAAAAATAAATCTTATTTAAGTTCTGACAATAATTTTAAAAGATGACTTTTATTTGTTTATGTATAACACATTAATGTAGTATACATTACAATTTGTACTATGTATAGTAAAAAAATATATCATAGGAAAAATTACAATCATTGTTCATGAAATTGTTTCCTGAATAACAAAGAAGTTTAAAGAAAAATCATTATAAAGTAAAAGTAGGAATACAACATTATTAAATTTAATATAAGTGAATGAAACTTAAATATTAAAAACACCTTTTAAATATTAAGTTTAAATTGTTAAATGAAAAAATTTATTTCTTAAAATATATAACTTTTTACAAATCTTATAACCTTTCCAAAAAATCCAATTTCAGGTGAAAGCTCACTACAAATCACACCATTTTCCTTTAATGCAAAACCTGTAATAGGTAAACGTGTGATCGCAACCTGTGCTCCCTCAGCTGGTGGAAAGCTAGATTTCAAGTGGCTTCGAAATGGACAAGAACTCTTAAAATCTTTAAATATCGACATTCGGTCATATTCAGATCTTTCTAACTTGGTAATTGACCCATTGACAGAAGAAGACACTGGGAATTATACTTGTGTTATTAGTGCAAAGGGAATGACTGCAAGCTACACTACAACACTCCAAGTCTTGGGTATGAATTAAAATTGCTATTGATTCTTGTTAATAAAAATTTATTCTTGATAATTTAAAAAAATTATTGTAAATAATTGGATTGCACTAGTTCTAAAACTACTTTTCTCAACAAAATACAAATGTAATACCGACATAAAATGTATTTACTTAGTTTTAGAATTTGTACGTGTTTTATGAAAATCATACATTAATTTTAAATCCAATACCCGCTTTCGCCCAAATTTATCGAAGTATGTAATTTTTTAATACAAGTTTTAAACAACTTTCTCTAACACTTATTTATTTTAAGTAATTATCTCTTAAAACTTTGAAAGACAATATTTATTTTTAGTTCCACCAGTATGGAAGCAAATGCCTCGTGACATTGATGCTCGTAGTGGTGATTCTCTAATGCTTCCATGCGTTGGTTCAGGAATGCCCAGGCCATCCTCTAGTTGGTACCGGACTCAAAGTAAGTTTTAAAATCAATCTTAAAGTCAAGGATATAAATTTCCAAAACTTTGTAATCATCTTTTTAAAACTAATTTTCAGAGAGTTTAAAATGAAAGTTTATAGATGAAAAATTGAAATATTAGAATTTTTTTTACGAAAGCATAGCAATCGACTGCAGTTAAGGTGATCTTCTGTAAAGTACAAAACTAGGATTTCCTTTTCGAATACCAAACACGCTGTTAATAAATACCTCATGATGTCTAGATTTAGCTTCCTTTTAAATGCTAAACTATGTAATCTTGCCATGGCTCACTACAGAAAAACTTTATATTCCTTAATAATTTCGTAAGTAATGCATAATTGTGTAGTAACTTGAAATATTTTTTATATCTTATGTAGCTTCAAAAGATTAAAATATAAACGAATAGCTATTAATCTTTTATGTTTAAATAGTATGTTGCTATAATATGAGAGGGGGGGGATATACATCGATACACGATTGCATCGGAGCAAAAAAAATATAAAACTGTAATTTTAACATTGATGTTTTTAAATACTATGTTTAAATTTTTTTAAAAAAAATTAAAATTTTTAATATGTAATAAAAGTTCCATTCAGAATTCCAGTTGTTTCTTAGATCTTCTGATATACTGTATTTTTATTCAAGCATTTTTTTACATTTGATAGCTAACATAACATTTTATATTACTCCACACAAATCAACAAAAATATTATCAAACACAAACATACTTGTAAAAAAATTTCAATTTCGGCTATTTAAATTTAAAATTTATATTAATTCTGTTTCAGGTGAAAATTCCGAGTTCGTGCCATTTTTAAATTCAGATGATGTAAAATTATCTTTGAATGGAAGTTTAGTCTTCAATGCAGTCCGTAAAGAAGATGAAGGATTATATAAATGTAATGTGTCTAATGGTATCGGACCTCAACTCTTGAAAACTATTGTCGTGCGAGTTATAGGTGAGTTTAAAAACTTATTTTGTAAGAAAAAAATCTAATGTGTAAACTAATGTAATTCTATGAATAAAAGAGGTATAAATGAAATATTTCAGATCTGTTAAGTTTGTTTAAATTTCTGAATATTGACTACTTAAAAAAAATATTTATTGTTTATGCGAATATTAAATAAATATTTTCTTTCGATTTTTAATGTAGATGCAGAGCTTTCTATTGCATATTAAGTTTGAAATATGCAATAAAAAGAACAAAGGCACTAACTTGACGGGTTTTTTTTCCTTTTAGGACGTTACTTTTATTTAAAAAACAAAAAGAATGCGCATATGCAATACTTTGACGTTAAGATTATTTTTAAAAAAAGTTTGACATGCAAATATACGTAGTTTTTCTTTTACTTCGGCTCTTTATGGCTAAAGTACGTTATAATAAAAGTGCAGTTGTTTTGATCCGATTATCAAGCGCTGTTTTTTTTTAATTAATTTATATTGAAATGAAAAAATGTAATGAAATTATGTAAGATTTTGCGTCATTTAGAAAACTTACATTAAAAAAGAGTTATTGTGTGCCGTTGAAAACCTACAATATTCTACACTAACATCTAAATTAAGTTCATTAGTGTCACTGAAGTCCGAAAATAATGACAATGAAAATTTGTCTGAATAATGACACCTTTTTCCTTCTCAAAATTCGTTATTTTGACAACCAAACTAAGGCGCATCTTGGTTTAAAACACGAATTTTTTTTTGTTTTTACGACATTTTAACGACATTCACGACATTCGCCCCCGGCGATGGCACGGGGGCGATTTCTACGAACTTTGTAGACCACGTCCGTCCAAGTATTAAAAAAAATTTAATAATTTTTTTTTAATTTGAATTATTTTGCGTTTCCTGGTAAGTATGAGTGTACAATAGATTTAAACTTTAATAAAATCATAACCAGACAAGAAAAGAAATTACTAGTATATTTTTTCGCGTATACAACTGCTTTTGGGATACAGCATACTTGTGCAAAACTGTGTAAAGAAACTAACCTGTAACTCGAGAAGATATTACTGCAAATAAGGTTGCATACCCATTTTTTGCATGCCTTTTTATTCATGTAATTGAATAAATAAAATTCACATTGTTGTATTTATGTAATTGAAAACAGATTTGTGTCACCATATTAATTGATTTAGCAAGTATTATTTAAAAATAACATACATTAACTTATGATAAAACCTGGATCTTCAAAAATGAGCGGGTACATGTGCCAGTATGTCGTATAGTGGATTAGGTTCTTTGATTAAGAAAGACTTAATTGTGAGAAAATCATTATCATTCAGTAAAGTTACTAGGTTATACATCGTAGAAGATAATTAAATACATAACTGCAGAAGGCCCAGAAAGTAATAATTAAAGGTCAAAGAGGTACGGTAGGAGTGAAGGTACCTGAAGTCTTGCGAAACTCTGGCAAGGATGACATCGGGTGAAGGCGGGGTGGTACGAGAAGTACCGGTCAGCAGTGCAGTCACTCGACACCGGCACGGGGGCGATGGTGAAACCGCTGCATGGGGAGTCCTGGCTCGGCCACGGGATGATGAGTTCGCTGTCAGCTTCCGGGAGCGGAGAGCGGGGACGCGTCTTTTAGCGCATCCGGAATTAGCAGATAGGAATTGTCCCAAGGTGAGCGCAAAATAACTCCCGACCTATAAATGGCCCGTTCAGCCAAAAATGTCTGACGAATAATACCCCGTATAGAGGGAGTGCACTTTAAATATCCTTCAAAGTCTCAACGCTGCGTACGATGTCTCCCTTAACGGTTGCGTTGGGTGCCTACTCAGGTGTCGGGTCACTTGATTGTAGTTCTAAAATACGACGCCCGTCGCCAATAGCCCTCGAATAATACGACGATAATTCAAACAAACCAAAACCAAGGTGAGCGCTGTGAGAGTCTGAATCGGAAAGTGAAAGTTCAAGTGTCCATCACTACACCGTCACCCGGTGAGGGATTCCAAGCTCCCCTAGTTGCCTCTGATTCATCAACCCGGGGGTCAAGAGGTCGGGGATACACATCTTCTTTCGCAGGGAGACTTGACATGGGTTGGGGCAAGTGTCGATCACACCAGGCTCATTACTGATGCCTATACTGCGTGTCTCTTGACTGCCTGTCACTCACAGATGACAAGGTCAGTCTTGGCAACATGTCGGTCTGATTTTGATCCTAGAACTTTTTGTATATTAGCCCAATACTAAACCTTCTGCAACAAAATAACTACTCAATCGAGTGAGTTAGTATTGCGTACTTGTGCTGATTACCCCAAAGCAAAGACATTGTTTAAGTAATAAAACTTTTTTTAATTAAAACTTAACGTATTGTTAATGTATTTTGTGTACTAATATTAAAAAGACTAATTTATACATTATTTTATTCTTAATGACTGTCTTAAGAGTTGGGAAAATATATATGCAGTTTGTTTTACTTGAAACGCATTAATTTTTTTCATTTTATTAGTTTTTAGAAAAAGAAAGATTTACAAGTTAAAACGGATTGTTTCATTAATGTATTGAAATAATTTTTTACTCGATATGTTGTTTTTATTGTATTCATAAAAATATTTATGCTTCAACTTTTTAATAACTTTGGTATGCATTTTCTATGTCTTTTTTTAAATAGTTCCCATGCTATAAGTATCCTTCTAGATGAGAAACACAAATCTATCTCAAACTTTTTGATTACATCATCTGCTTATAATTTTGATAAACAAAATTGTAAAAAAAAACTACCACTTTTAAAAAAGCGCTATTTCCCCCATTATGATTCCATTTTCGAATTAATTTCAAAGTTTTTATTTCCTTGTGTTGCAATAAACTTAATGTAATATTGTATCTGTAAAACTCTTTTTACTGCGCATATACCCTATGTGCAGAAAAAACTCCCACAAAATGTAAATCCTTTTTCTTCTATTTTGCGACGTATTATCATAAACCATTTTTAAGCGATATGTTAATGCAATATTAGTACGATTCTAAATTTTATCCTTCACAAATACTTAATTTTAAAATATCTGACAAGCTGAAATGCTAAACCTATGTTTTATTTATATTTGAGACTTTTTTTGTAATGAAATATATTAATCTTACGTGAATTTCAGACATCGCAATAAAAACTATAAAACAACGGTTGATAATAGCATACGTTAACAAACTATTGCATATTATTATATACACTATATTTTGATACAATAATGAAACAATTATATTTTTTACCCATTGTATTTTGGCATAATGTTTTTCACAAATAGAATCTATCTAAAATAGTTTAAAAGTAAAAAAGTGTTTATAGTTAAAAATTTCACATAATGAGGGCGCTACTGTTCACTATGAACACAATATTAAATGGGTGAGTCAATGCAAACGCCATTATAAACATTCTTATGCGTCTCGGTTTACATTGTACACATAGTGTTAAAGAAGCATCAGTAATTACATAGTATTCCATCAGTTGAGTTTGTGAATCAAAAATTATTTTGCGAAATTAAAAAAAAAAACTTTTAGAGGTTAACTTTTATGTTCTTTGTTGTAAAGATGGATGTTCTTACTCGTAACATGATCATACTAGTCCTTCTCTTAGAAGCAATTGTGAACATTGCTGGTAAGTAGAAAACTTTTGTTAGTATCTGTAGTAAAAATGTTTTGTAATTTGTAAATTTTTACTTATTATAAATTGTAAAAACCTCAAATTAAATGTTCATAGTCATTACTATGTTGACACAATATTATGATTTATTTGTATTTATTTTATATGAGAACTTTTACTCACAAATTTAAAATGTAATAAAAATTTATAACAATCTAAAATCGTCTCTTTTTAATATTTAAATGACACTTAAAAGGTATTTATAAATTTTAAAAACTACATTTTATAGTTTTGAATACATACTAATTTTTTGATCAAAAAAGTTTTATGTTAATTGTGTGACGTATTATATAATGGGAAACCTTTAATTAAATAAGTTCCTTTATGATATAAAGACCCTATGTTTAATAGAAGATTGGAGGGTTTCTCTATGCTATTTTACATAAAGTCAAATTAAGATAAGTATCACTGGAAAAGTATCTAGGGAAATCAACCTAAAAATTTCATGGAATTGATTGAATTTTTTATAACAAGATACAAAATAATCTGATTATAGCAACTTATTTAAGTAAAAGGTAGTAATAAATATCTAGTTGTACGTCATAAGTTATAATGCAATATTTAAAACGTTGGTTTTAATTAAATTGTACAAACTTATAAAATATCTGTGCATTTGTATAATTTTTAATTCTTTGTTTAAATTTTTCTCATGTTTTAGGTGGAAATAAGCTAAAAATCCAACCTTTTCACTTTCCATCTGATTCTTCCATTGGTAAACGAGTCAGTGTAACCTGCACGCCCTTGACTGGTGAGAAAATGGAATTCAAATGGCTACACAATGGTCAAGAAATGGTTTCAAGGCGACAAAATATTAATATAGCTTCGCTTCCTATGCTTTCTAATTTAATCATTGACCCCTTAACATCAGAAGATAGCGGTAACTACACTTGTGTTGTTAGTGCTAGAGGCCTTACTGGTAGTTTTACAACGATGTTAGATGTACTAAGTAAGTCTTAAAATTTTTAATAATAAATTTGTTTTATAAGTGTGATCAAAATATCTACCCTCACATTTTCTTTAAAATATGTACATAAACTTTTAACCGGTTTACTAAAAATACATTTTTAGGAAATATTATTTTAATTAATTGTGTCAATGTGTTGTTTGTCCATTATCAGTTTAAACTCATACAAATTTTCATCTTAATCGACAAAATTTCAGACATATTTTCTAACTATTTTTTATCTGAGTAAATATTACATTCAACAATTTTTTTAACCACCCTAACAAAGCTATTTATAATTTAGGTCTTAATAATAAGCGGACTTAGTCATAGAAATTAAAACAGTAAGTAATAAAAATTTAAAATATATGTTCAAAAAGCGTGATTATTTATTTTTAAATTTTTTTTTTATCAAATTTGTTCATGTCCGTTAAGTAAATAAGGTTTTTACGGCAAGGTCATCTATAATTAAGTTGAATATTTTCATTTCACAGGTCCACCGTCATGGAGTTATTTTCCTTCAGACACAGATGCAAGTAGTGGAGATTTACTACTCTTAAATTGCAAAGGCATTGGCAAACCTCAACCGGTAGTTACGTGGTACAAAATTCAAGGTAATTAAAATGATCTATTTTTACAATTTTTTCGTAATTACTTATTTAAGTGGTGGATTAAATTACAACACACACAGTCACCGTTTTTCTATTATAGGTTTTTATATAGAGAATTTTCTCAACTTTATAAAATTTTATTAGTTTTATTAATTTTAAAATTGCGAACAATTTTGTATTTATAATTAATTCAAAATTATATTCAAGTACAATTAACCAAAGTAATTAAATAAAATATTTTATTTTCGTTTTTTAATACGTAATTAGTTTTAAACAGTTCGTAAGTATTTTTAATCTTAAAAACTTAAAACCTCTTTTTAAAAAAGTACATTTTTATAAAAATACATATATATTTCTTATTTTGTGATCTTTTATAACACAGGTGAAAGTACAGATTCCCTCTTAACGGCAGAATCAAATTTTGTAATTCTTTCCAATGGAAGTCTACTTTTTGAATCAATTTCAAAAGAGGATGAAGGAATGTATAAATGCAATATATCTAATGGAATAGGAAACGCTTTGACGAAAGAAATTATGGTTAAAGTCATAGGTAGGAAAAATTATTTCATATATTTATGTTAATTTTGACATTTAACTATTATGTGATTAATTACATTGTTGATTGTTTTGATATTTTTGCCACCTATCCTTAATATTCATAATTTCTTTAATGATGAGTTGAAGTTACTATATAGTGGTTTTTAGTGATAGTGTACACACGCTTTAAAAAATCCCTCTAATTTATCATGACAGTGTAGTGGTAAAAGTGCTGCCATCACACTGTGCTGTTAATTGACATATGGCGTAAAATTTATTATCTGTATCTGGTACCAGTGAAAACGTGTGCTTCACTGGAAGTATTAGAAGCGCCCTTTGTTTAAACTCTTATAGAGTAAGTTGTTCATCCGACTCTGTGCATCTTGAAAACTTCAATTTGCTGTTAAAAAAACATTACAACACTGTGATGTATAAAGTAACCCCAAAATGTGCTCAATATTTACAGTAGCTGAATTTTGCATTAGTGTTGACTTGTTACTACATTCGACAAAAAAAAAACTGTTTTTCACCCATTACTTCGTAAAAAAGGTTAATTGTTTTGGAATTTGAACAAATTACTAACTTTGTGTACCGTATTGTGTTAAATCTAATTCTTCGCATTAGTGAAATAAAGTTACTATTCATGATATTTTTTAAATGTTTTTATGCTAATTGTCGTTTACTTGAACTTTTTGTTTATAAACTGTTGGAAATTATACTACTGTTGGAAATTAGATTGATTTTTTGTTCTTGATTACTTAATATTTATGTAATAACATTTATTATAAGCAATAATAATTTGCTTGTTTCATGTGACGTATATTCGTTGATTCTCCCATTCCTCATTAGAGGTTTCGGTGATTGGTTGCATAACACGGTAAGCTCCTCCCACTGTATTTATTAATCAATCAAAGCCTTAATTTAATTTCTTTTACAACTCTTGCCACTCAAGACTTAAAACATGTACATTCTAAATATTTTGAATTTGTATTACATTTCAAAGAATCTCTATTGGAGGTAATGCCTGTACAAAACTTAGCTTGTTTCTCTGTGAATGTTGTTCTGTGACCAAAAAATATTATGGATTTACTTTTCTATTTCATAATATACTTTTTTTTAAAATAATTCAATTAACACTAAATACTTATGGATCGCCAATAGCCCTCGTGCAGCTCTAGTACGACGATAATTCAACCTAACTCTTCACCATGAGTTGAGATATTATCATGATTGCATCAGTACTAATTCGGTTTTACACCAATATCTACGGAAATTTTGTTGCTAATAGTATTTTAGTGATTTACATGAGAGAATTATGTTTTAAGAGTGTTTTAATGGATTTTTAGAAATATTATTAACGAATCGAACCATCTTGACATGGATAACGGATTATCAGCTATTGTTTTACAAATAAAAAATCCCTTTCACAAATTGCTACTATCAAGAGATGCTAAGTCTTTGTGCAAAAATGGTAAAGCCCTGTTTGAAAATCAAATTATTTCCCAAACTATATAAAACTGTTTTTTTTATGTAAAGTTAAATTATATTTTAAAGTTTTGAATTTCCATATTGTTTCTACTTCTTCTAATTGTGAATATCTAAGTGTTGCAACGTCTTTATGTCGAAGAATAAATCATCACATCGTCTTAAGGAAATTATGAAATGTCCTTTTATAATTAAGTTGCCTACGATTTTATCAGCCCTAGAATTTCGAAATCTGTAAATCGGTTTTCTCTGTGAATGTTGCTCTGTTACGGAAAAGCTTATGGATTCCTATTTCATAAAATACTTTTTAAAAAATCTTATTCGTTTAGCACTAAATACTTTACAATGGGTCGCCAATAGCCGTCGTGCAGCTCTAGTGCGACGGTAAATCAACCTAACCCTTTACTATGAGTTGAGATATTATCATGATTCATTACTATAAATTCGGTTTTACACCAATATCGCACGGCAATTTTGTTACTTATCGTATTTTAATTTAAGTGGTTTATAAGAGAAAATTATGTTTTAAGAGTTTTAATGTACTTTAAGAAATTAATGAATCGAACCATCTTGATATGTATAACGGATGTCCGGCACGTTTTTTTTTTTGTTACGATAAACGTTTTGCTTCGAATGTCTTTGTACAAAATGGTAAAGCCCTGTTTGGAAATCAAATAATATACTTTCCAAAATATATAAAACTATGAGGGGGGGTTTTATATATAAAATTGAATTGTATTTTAAAATTTTGTATTTCCATATTGTTTTTACTTTTTCAAATTGCGAATATCTAAGGAGTTGCTGTGTCTTTTTCTGTGGATTGTGATTTAAACGTTAAAACACATCATCGTAATTAAATGGAAGGTTCAGAATACAAGTGAACCAAGTCCATAGTGACTTGGTTCACTTGTATTCGGAACCCTCTAAATTATAATCGTAAACAAAATAATAAAGAAATTATCAAATGTTCATTTATAATTTATTTTCGTACGATTTTATCTGTCCTTAAAATCTGTAAATTGGTTTTGAATGTTTTGTGACAGAAAAGCTTTGTTCTGTACAAATGTTATTCTATGCAAAATGTAAAGTTCTGTTTGGAAATCAAATAATCTATTTTCTAAACTACATGAATATATAATGATTTTTTTACATATAAAATTGATTTTTTTTTTAATTTTATATTTACATATGTTTTTTTTAATTTTTCTAATTGTGAATATCTAAGGAATTGTGACAGCCTTATATTGTGGATTGTGAGTTAAACGTTTTAGCGCTATATATTTTACACAATAAATATCAAGAAATTTTTTAATTGCCATAGCAATTTATCGTATTTCTAAATATTGTTATGATTGCCTTAGTTCTAATAATCCAATGTAAAAAATAATTGAGAACTTTACAATCCGAAAACAAGACTTTATTTGTTTCATTTTTACATAATTTTCGTGATTCATACTTACTAGTTGACTAAATTATTAGTAGAATTACAAGCTTTTAGTTCTAAATTTTACCTAATGAGGGCGCTACTATTCGTTTTATGGGACTATATGTTATTTAACGCCATTTGTATACTTCTCATACATACCTCAAATTGTAGTAAATGAACGCGTAATGTGAAAACACTGACACTTTTTCTGGACTGATCATCTCTTAGTGGTATTAACTTACTCTAAACTACGAGAATTATAATTGAATAACTTTTTTTTTTAAAGTATGGAGCGATTGACTTTTCACTTAGTAATTCATATTGTCATATCACAAGTGCTGAGTGCTGTTGTAGGTAAGTTGAAATATTTGTTACGTGATTACAAAATATTTCAATACTATTAACGATAGTACTTTAATATTTATTGTAAACTGCAATAAAATGGCATAAAAATCTTACTATGTTTGAATATATTGTAGATAAAAGAAATAAAAATTTTCACTGATTGCGTTAGTGTTCACAAAATTTAAATATTTGTATAACTTTTAAAGATATGAATCAAAGAAAATAACTCAAATTAAATTTAAACTTGAATTATAGTCTGCATTATTAAAATATTTAAACTTTTAATTGAATTAATTTAAAGTTAAATCGACATTGTTTAATTTTTGTCACAATTTTTTATGACTAAGGGCTTGATTCCACGGTCAGCTTTTGATAAAAGATTGATTAGTTCGTTGGTGAGTTAATCTTTAACTAACCAATGTGTGGTCATCTGTGCGGACAGGAACCGTTGAATCAAGCCTGACATGCATTTTTTTATTAGTGCGTATTACTCCGAACCTAATAATTTTCTATGATATTTATAGATGGCAATTCCCTACAAATTCAACCATTTACTTTTCCACCAAAATCCGCGATAGGCAAGAGAGTAAGTGTGACCTGCACACCTTTAACGGGTGAGAAAATGGAGTTTAAATGGTTACGAAATGGTCAAGAATTATCTATGAAGAAACCGAATATAGAAATTTCATCTCTTCCCAGATTATCAAATCTTATAATTGATCCTTTAACATCTGAAGATAGTGGAAATTATACTTGTGTGGTCAGTACTAGAGGACTGATAGGAAGTTACACCACTCAACTAGATGTTCTTGGTAACATATTTTGTTATCATTAGTTTTTCTATTAACACACAACTTTTAATGAATAGTTTCAGATAAGTTATCTTTTAAATATTTTTTATTATCATTTGTATGTGTTTCGGCTTTATAATATTTTCCAAAATACTAATATTTTGTGATTTTTTACTAAAGAAAAATACTAAAATAAAAGATACAATGCAAAATGACTATTTCCTCCCGAAATTTTAACTTTCTCTGAACTTAGTAAAACTAATCATATGTTTAATAAATAAACGAAACTTTTTATTTAATTTAAACGTAACACAATATCAGTTTATTTTATCGACTATATCAATACAGTAAAATTAAATCTGCGTTTTGTCGCCTTAATACTAGGTAATTTGTACGCAGCAAAAAATGTAATTGAAACAGATTCCCAAAAGTTTCTTAATTTAAGTTATACTAAAGATCAGGCGGTTTCTATTGCACCATTTGAAGTTTTATAAGCTTAGATATAATTACTTCTAAATTCAAACTAAGTGTAAGTTACTACGTTATTTCTTATTTAATTTCAATTTACAGTTCCACCGTCATGGAGTTTACTACCTTCAGACACTGACGCTAGTAGTGGAGAGTCTCTAATGATGAATTGCAACGGAAATGGTCGCCCAGATCCTATTGTTACCTGGTCAAAAATGCAAGGTATTAAAGTTGAAAACTATATTCTATTACTATCAGGTCACACAATTCAAGGCAATATAATTCAAATTATTTTTTCATAATTGAAAGACTACATTTTTCTTAAAAGTAAGAATTCATTTTTGAAACTTGTCTAATAAACCAATTTCATATCTTGACTATCATTTATGAAGCAATATTGATGAAAGTTAATATTAAGATATTTAACTTTTAATCATTAAATAGTGATAATAAATTTTGTAAAATATGTAAATTGTTTATGTAATTATGTAATTAATGTAAATAACTACATGCTTTGGATATAAAATTCCATCCATTTCGTTATGAATTGCATACTAATAGTGATTGTGTGATAGACAAAAAAATACTTATAAAATCAATTCATTAAAGATTAAGATGGAACTTAGTAGGTATTTTTTTTATAATTAATATAAAGAAATATTTAAAATTTAATATAATTTAATCTCAAATAAATATTTAATTTTTAGGAGGAAATTCGGATTTCATCCTGACTTCTGGTACAGGATACGTTATATTTTCAAATGGCAGTCTTTACTTTGAATCCATCTCCAAAGAAAATGAAGGCGTGTATAAATGCAATGTATCGAATGGAATAGGAAATTCATTGGGAAAAGACGTAATGCTAAAAGTTATTGGTAAGTAAAGATTATTAACTGCAATGCGAAATTTGATGCTTTAAAAAGTTTAGTATTTTTCTTGTATTACATTATTTAGTTTTTAAACTAACAGTTTGTTTATTGAGTATTTTCTTCTAGAAATTTGTATCACGCGTTGTATATCAATATTTCAGTTGGTGTAATTTGATATACAACGCGTAATACAAATTCCTATGTAATCATGGGTTTATTCTGTAGAAAATGATTTTAAATTAGCGAAAGACAATTTTTAAAAAATTATTTAGTTTCTTCTTTCTTCTGTTTTCTCTTATTAATATATTACTTTCAATTACCAAATATAATATATAAGGTAATGAAAGATTTTCTATGGGGTTTCAAATCCAAAATGGAGATTTCTTGGAAATCCAGAAAAGTGGTCAATCCTGAAAAGTTGTTTTGAACTTGAACCTTGGTCCATCTATCTGAAACGAAAAGAACTACGGGCTTCAAATTTGGTATACGAGTTTCCAGTATCTGTCGACGTCATAATATGGTTTTCGTACCTTATTTGTGACATATTTTGTTTGTCCTTTTGAATAATATACGAGAAAAAATTTAAATTCCCAGTCAAAGGGTTAAATGTATTAATTTATTGAGTGGCAATTGGAAATCGTGTCACACACTCTTAGTTTTATTTATTGTCATGGTGTTTTATAACTCGCACACAATTCATAACACGTACTAAAAAGTATAATTATTAAGGAT
Source organism: Oedothorax gibbosus (assembly GCA_019343175.1). NCBI lineage: Eukaryota > Metazoa > Arthropoda > Arachnida > Araneae > Linyphiidae > Oedothorax > Oedothorax gibbosus. Next base: position 37,358 of record JAFNEN010001171.1, read on the forward strand.
TTCTGTTGTGAGCGATTTTAATCTATAATAATAAAAGAAAGAGTCTGTCTGTCTGTGTGTCTGTTATCGGATCGTAAAAGACCTACTTATACTGCCCTCAGAAATTCGAAATTTTTAAGATAGATTCCCTTTAATATTGACGTGTGCACCTGAGGCTTAGTTTTTTCATATTTGTTCCATTTTTAGAGAAAATTCGAATTTTCTGAAAAAAATACACCACTTTCGCTCAAATCCGATCATTTTTTTCTCTTTCCTGATGCCATCGGCTGAAAAAATTAAATAAAACTTTTAACGAAAACATTTAAAATTCAAAATGTTTATTTTTTATTATTTTGCCAATACTTTCAGAAACTAAATTCATTATTTGAAAAATAATTGACACGTTTCAAGTGACGTAATTCCGCCAGTTTTCATTCCCGGATTTTATTGTGGGTTTATTTGATGATTTTTTCATTGATTTTTCTGTTGACTGCATGTATGCATATTTAAGCAATAAATGTATAGTTAAGCTATTACTGAACTATGATGGTTAATAAAGGCCATCGCACTAGAGCTATTAGTGTTTTATGTCTTTATTTTTTTGCCAAATACGTTGCCAAACTCGCCAAATTATTAACTAAAATTCGCCAAATAGGCAATTTCTTTTATAAATAATTTATAAGCTGGTCGGTTGTTCGAAGGTTATTGTGTTAGAGCTGTATAATGGGTGTGGGTAGTTATATCTATTTTCTCGCCAAATTATTTCCCAAATCGCGCCAAATGAGCTAAAAGGTTTTATGTATTTATGAGGGAATTGTGATGACATTTATGAATGCATTTTATAGCGTATTTTTCATTTTGGAATTTTAAGGCAATGAAACGGGATTTTATAATTTATAACGAGCGGAAACAATAATAAGTTTATGATCCTATAACAGGGTATATGGTACATATATTTGGAATCTATTTGATATTTTTTTATTCCGTGCGAAGAACGGGTATAAATTTGCTAGTTAGATATATAAATGAAGTAAAGTTTTTATTTTTATCTTTATAGATTTTTTTAAAAACAACTTATTTGAGTATATGTATTTTCATACGTTTTAGATTGCCGCTATCTATATTCCATTCAAATGCATTTATGGGAGAAGGGTTCGTTCACAATACATGGGAAAAACTGCGTTATGAATAAACGAATTTACTTCTAATCTAAAAAAAAAGTTCTAATAAAAAAAAATTTTAAAAATTTTTTTCTGAAGGTAATTAGTAAGTATATTTCAGAAAAAAATTATATAAAATCTGAAATGTACTTTACTCGCTTATATTTTAAAATAAAGATATGAAATTGTGCTTTTCTCAATTTTTATGTAGTTTTCAAAAAGGAATAACAATTATGTGTTTTGTTTGATTTCACTGTGTAAAAAATCTATTTGTAACATTTATTAAATTTTTAGTTTCTGAAAAATCAGCGTGGTGGCGCTACTATACCCTTCAAGCCCTTTTTACATATAAATAACTATAACGCCATTTGTATGCTGTAATTTCTAATGACGGTTATTTCTGAATTTTATCATGTAAATGACAAGCTTACATGTATTGAATAACTTTTTGACACCCAAATAACAAGCCGAATACGGAAATTGTTTGCTTTAAGACGTGATTAGCTTTTAAAAGTATTATGCGTTAATCATGGATAGACTCTACAAATTTGCTTTAAAGAGAGGGATCTTCCAAGCTATTTTAATTGTGATCGTGCTTCAATTTGGAGGTAAGTAATTTTTACACTTTATTTACGTGTTTATAATGTAGTATTACATATAAAAACCAGTTTTACAATTTCATCTTAAAGGTAATTCGAATACAAAATCCATCAATTACAATATAGTAACGTGGAACAAATAAACTTTTGATGTGCATAAAACTTAATGCACATCAAAGTACTAACAGATTATATAGATGAAAACGATTTGTAAAAAAATATTGTAAACTATATCCTCACTAATTACTGCTATCTAATTTAAAATAAATTAAGATTGTTATTCATAAATGTGGAGTAATTTTTAATGTATAGTTTTTGTTTTTCCACTACATAAAATGTGTAAACTTATCTTCACACAATTTACTACTTTCAAAATGCATATATTGACAACTAAATATAAAATGCTGATAAATCTTATGTGTAATATTGGATATAATATTTTGAAGAATTTTTCCAATAAATTGTTTATATTTTATTAACTCAAAAAAATATAAATATTGGATTCTATCAATATTATTATTTACTTTCAGACTCACTAAATATACAACAGTTCAACTTTCCACCCGATTCCACGATAGGAAAGCGAGTCAGTGTGACATGTACACCTTCATCAGGTGAAAAGAATGAGTTCAAGTGGTACAAAAACGGAAGAGAATTATCAAAAGGATTAAATATGGACATTCGATCTTATCCCGATATTTCTACATTAGTCATTGATTCCCTGACTGAAGAAGATAATGGAAATTATACATGCACAGTGAGTTCTAAAGGCTCTACTGCCAGTTATACTACAAATCTACAAGTTTTAGGTAATTAATACCCTAATTTTCATTTTTTTTTTTCTTATATTTTTAATATTTTTTGTAAGCAGTGAAAGTAATATTTGCTAGTTTGAAATGCATCCATCAGCAAATGTTTATAATGAATTAGTTGTTAATATTACGATAATTGTGTAATTACCACAAAAACTCAAAATATTAACAATTCATCTATAATAATAAAAGAAAGAGTGTGTGTTTGTCTTCGGATCGTAAAAGACCTACTTATACTGTCCTCAGAAATTCGAAATTTTCAAGATAGATTCCCTTTAATACCAACGTGTGCACCTGAGGCTTAGATTTTTCATATTTGTTCAATTTTTAGAGAAAATCCGAATTTTCTGAAAAAAATACACCACTTTCGCTCAAATCCGATCATTTTTTCTCTTTCCTGAGACTTTTCCCGATCATTTTTTCTCTTTCCCTCCTTTCCTCCTTTTCTCTATCGCACTAGAGCTATTAGTGTTTTATGTCTTTATTTTTTTGCCAAATACGTTGCCAAACTCGCCAAATTATTAACTAAAATTCGCCAAATAGACAATTTCTTTTATAAATAATTTACAAGCTGGTCGGTTGTTCGAAGGTCATTGTGTTAGAGCTGTATAATGTGTGTGGGTAGCTATATCTATTTTCTCGCCAAATTATTTCCCAAAACGCGCCAAATGAGCTAAAAGGTTTTATGTATTTATTAGGGAATTGTGATGACATTTATGAGTGCATTTTATAGCGTATTTTTCATTTTGGAATTTTAAGGCAATGAAACGGGATTTTATAATTTATAACGAGCGGAAACAATAATAAGTTTATGATATATAATGATGATGATTATGATATCCTATAACAGGGTATATGGTACATATATTTGGAATCTATTTGATATTTTTTTATTCCGTGCGAAGAACGGGTATAAGTTTGCTAGTTTAAAATAAAGGTATTGAACGCTTTGCTTATAAAATGTGAGGCAACTTTTTAAAATTGAAAAAAGATTAGTTAAATCATGTATAATTTATTTTTGTTAATTATACATACATAGTGCAATATCATGATCTCTTTAACATGATATTTGAGGCTTGTGTTCATTGCGTTCATTTTAGTTTACTTACTCTAATTTCGAGCTTTAATGAGATGTGTTATTCTAATTAAAGACTTGTTTTTAAAAGTTTCATGCATTAAACAATAAATTGAATAAATATTAAAGTTTTCTGATAAAAGTAGTTCACGTATTTACCTTTATCAACTTTCTTTATTTGATATTTGTATTGTAGTCCCGCCGTCTTGGAATCATATGCCCAGGGATATCGATGCCCTGAGTGGAGATCCTGTTGTCTTAAATTGCGAAGGATCGGGAACACCTAAGCCCACAGTTATTTGGTACAGATCACAAGGTAATAAGCATTTTTAAAATACATTCGCAAGAAAGCCATCAAAAAAAATCATATTTTAACGAAATAATTATAAATTAATTTTTGTAACTAATTTATTTTTACTGTAAAACGACTTAATGATACACACAAAATGTCATTTTAAACTAAAAAGTTTTAAAAATGTGTCATTTTATTCAGCCAAAAAGTTATGGTGTAAGGTTTTTAAACCTGTTGGGTTTACTGTGTGTTAATAAATATACCTTAAATATACTATTCAAAAAGGAATGAATAATTTCTTATAAGTTTTGTGTTTTCAAAACTGAAACCCACATTTTGTGCTTAAAATTTGTTTTTTATCACTATTAATCCAACTAAACTATTTAGAATCTTTTTTTAATTAACAAAATTAATACTTTCTAATATACTTCTTAAATTTTCTTCTTCAACTTATCATCATTCCTCTTTAACTTATTTTGATTAGGTATAAATTATAAAAACTCAAATTTTAACTAATAAGCATAAAAACTTAATAACGTGTTCCATTTTCCCTTTAAATTAATTCATTAAAATTTTTCATTGCAATCTATCAAATTAATTCTACTAACTATATATAAAATAAATTTTGTTAATTATATTTTCTTAGGTGAAAACATGGAATTTTATGCCATCTCAAATCTACCACAACTCTCGATCCTGTCAAATGGAAGTGTCTTTTTAAATTCCATAGAAAAAGAAGACGAAGGAATGTACAAATGTAATGTGTCCAACGGTATTGGATCGTCGTTAGTGAAAACGATCGTTGTCCGTGTCATAGGTATGTCAAATTGATATCGGTGTAAATAAGTTTGTTATTTATACTCCTAATGTTTGTTATTATTACTCATATATTCCTTGATTTGATGCATTTATTTACATTTGTTATTGAATAAATTTAATACACTATTCAATAAATTGAATAATTTACATTTAATATTGAATTGCATTAAAATGTAAGTGGGTTGTATATTTAAAATGAAGATTCTCAAGTGTATGTAAAATTTACAAATAACGTTCCCATTTATTGTTTGTTGATTCATCATTACCTTTACCAATTGATGGAATATATTTAACGACTGATTATATTATACATAAATACATATTTTGTTGTATTCCGTGACATTAAGACTCCTTCATGCGTTATAATGTTGACCCAGCTGATCGTAGTTTATTTAACTCTTATAGTTTTTCTGTTTTTCTAATAAACAAATATATATTATACTTAAATTGCTGAATTAAATAAAATGGTATGTTTCGTAAAAATAACTTTTATCCTCATGAATTGAGACTAACTTTTATTCTAGTAGCTACTAGTATTACGCTATAACTACTTATTCTTCCAGTTCTGAAAGTTGTAAGTGAAGTTTAATGAACATGGATGCATTCTGATCGCTTTTTAAAATCTGTTACAGTTTAGAAATAGTCATAAATTAAAACATACTTTTCTTGACGATGTAAAAGTAACTGTCTTCAGCAATAAAACTTTGTTCTGTAAACTTATTATGGATGTCAATACCTACATATTTATACGAATGTTTTCATTGTGCTACAATCAATATATTTAACTCTAATATAGTTAGACATCTAATCTTGCTGCTTTTGTCTTACGAGACTCTTTTGACTATTTTAAAATTGTTAAGTTATTTCTAAAAAATTTTATAGTCAAATTTCAATTTATTATTATGCACTATGGTTGAAATTTTACTCTTCCAAGTTTTCAAACATTTGTTTTAATTCTTGGGAACTTTAATATATTTCATTATTTAAACAATTGCTTTATTATTTCTAGAAAGGAATGCTAAGAAGCATTACGAATTTGATACAAGTACAAATACTTTTACATATGAACTACTTATAAAGCTTTTGTTATACGCAGTTATCGCAACAAAAATAGTTGTATTTCGATATGAAGCTGTGAGATTATATTACAAAATAAATTAATATAATATCTACATTTTACACTATCCTGTATGCTTCTTAAGAGTTTCTATTGGGGATTTGCGAAAAAATAAATTCTACTCATTTATTTTAAACGTTTTAAATATAAATTTATTTTAGTTAATAAATATACAGCGTGATGGCGCTACTGTGCGTACTATTGCTTTAATGTGGTTTAATACTGACAACGCCATTGAAGAAAATGTTTTCAAATTGCTCTTCCATTTTAGCTTTATTAAATTAGAGTTAAGAGTATATCATACACATTTGAGTTCATTGTGTGCTACAATTTTTACTTTGTATCAAGAAAATTAAAGCGTTGAGTAACATCTTTTTAAGCATGTCTTTCCAATCCCATTCGTGTTCCAAAGGAACTATCATTCAAGTTGTAGCACTGCTTATAGGAATTGCATTAGCAGGTAAGATTTATTTTTAAGATTTTATTTTAAAACCATATGAATAAATTGTTTATTAGATGTTTTTATGAATAACAACAAATACTTGTGCTTAATATTATAAAAAAAATAATAAACTTTAAAAACGGCGAGAATACTCTATTACTAAAAAAGATTTTTTTATAAATCTTTTCATTATATGCTTGTAAATTTATTGCTATAAAATACAATCTGTTTATTTTTAACAATTAATTGGGTATAGATAGATTTTATAAACTATTATTTAAAAATTATCCATTTTTTGTTTTATTAAGTTTTAGGTACTTGAGTCGAAAAAGTTCTAAATGGTTGTCCTATGTTATTAAACTGTACTATCGCTCTTTTACTACAGGGAAACAAATATATTGCAATGCGATTATATGAGCGAAATTTAAAGAATAATTGACATAAAATTATTTATTTCTCACACACATGCATGGGAAATAGTTATCTTATGTATAAAACACTCTAAATTTTAATGAAATTGATGTTTATTTTTAAGAAGTTTATTCAATTAAAACTTTACAATTTATACTTCCAGAGGCTTTAAAGATTATCCCATTTAGTTTTCCAATTGAATCATCAATAGTAGGGAAACGCATTACTGCGACCTGTACAACTTCTTCTGGAGAGAAAATGGAATTTAAGTGGCTCAAGAACGGAAAAACTTTATCGAAAGGATTAAACGTAGACATTAGGTCGTATCCTGACCTTTCTACTTTAGTCATAGACTCTTTGAGTGAAGAAGACAGTGGTAATTACACGTGCAATGTAAACTCCAGAGGTGTTACAGCAAGCTACACTACTAGTTTACAAGTGTTAGGTAAGTTAGATTTTAAAAACATACAATTTCATCTTTTTATATTTTACAGAAAAAAAGAAACAAGTTTGAATGTTTTGAAATTCTAAATTTCATAACAGTAATGAAATAGTTCTTTTAGGTGTGACAAAAATACATTGCTACTTATGTGAAAGAAGTTAAACAGTGCTAAAAATAGTTAAGTAAAGATGTTTACAAAGCTTAAGTTTTGCTAGAAGAGACCATATTTACCTTACATTGCGCATTTTTTTTCTTTTTACGTGTGTATATTTAATATGCAACTTTATTAATCCACCGTGTGAAAATTAAAATGTAGTACAGTTTTACACAAGCATAGTATCTAAAATTATGTATCTCCAAATTTATATTGATCAATGCAGATAAACTAATAGCAATTTCCATACAACGTATTTATAAAGAAAAATTAGATATTAAAACAATTAAACTGGTTTTTCTTCTCTAACCATATATATTAGTAATCGACAATTTTCCTTATTTATTGCAAAACTAATCCAATTGTAAAAACGAAAATATAGACATTATTTTATGAAATAATTTAGGTTAATATAAAAATATGGTTCAAACGTAAATTTAGACGGCTTTTATAGTTACAAACATTTTTTACAGTTCCACCTTCATGGAGTATCATTCCTAAAGATATTGATGCATTGAGTGGAGATCCTGTTGTCTTGAATTGTGAGGGGTCGGGAACACCTAAACCAACGGTCACTTGGTTCAGATCACAAGGTAAAACAAAATATGAAAAATATCCTTGAAATGCTATATTAATATATGAAAATTAAAATAATTAAAACTACTTATTCATCAAAAATTTAAGCAAACTGTTATTTAAAATTGCATCATTTTCAAAAATTAAATTATCATTAGATAAAAGTTTAATGGTAACAAAATTGCGGATTCAATTAATAAATTCTCATAACTAATTTTGTTCCCATATATTATTGCATACATGTGAATATTTATTAAATTAAAAATTAATTCCTAGGAGAAAATATTGAATTTACCCCAATTTCAAACATACTTCAACCTAGTGTGCTAGCAAATGGAAGCCTGCTGATTAATTCAATTGGCAAAGAACATGAAGGGCTGTATAAATGTAACGTATCCAACGGAATTGGGACATCGTTATTGAAAACTATTGTACTTCAAGTTATAGGTATGTTTACTTCCCTAAATATACACTCATCAATACTATTATTTTTTATTAAGTATGTTTAAAACATGTTTTTTTATTATGTCTTTATTAACTTAAGTACGTCTCAATTCTCTATATATTGATATCAAATTTTATATATTTTCACTGATATACCTAATACTTATGCATTTATATTGTTTTAATAAATTATCTATTTTTAGCTATAAATTTCAAATAACTTGCATTTTCAATCTCGGATATCTCTTATGTTACTCATGATATTATTTATTTAAAACGCTATTTTTGTTGGTTAAATCTCGCTTCTTTTAATCAATTCGATATTGCAAATCGCAATGTGGTTGGAAATCTATGCTGTTTGTACAGATATTAGTTTCAGACAACGGCAAAAAATTGTGCATTTTTAATATCAATCACTTTAATATTTACAACGATGAACAAACAGCATTTGAGTTCAATCAGTAACTCCTTTACTATTTTTAAGTAAGCTATTAGCAGCGATATTTATTCTTAGTTTGATTTAAATTGCTATGACAATTGTAACAATTTTATTTGGTATATTTCATATCATTATTCATCTAAACCAAGTTTCCCCATCTATTCTCCTTTTCTCACATTTATATAAAAAAATTATTGATAAGTTTAAGTATTAATAAACTTGTTCTTTAAAAAATAGTCACGCTTGGTTTTTTAAAGTTTTCTTATTTTTGTATACATATCATAAGAAAATTTATACTGAGAATGTAAATGTTTTCAAATTAGTCTCTATAAATTGGCATAATTTTTACATTTTACATTTTATTGGTCTTCAAAGCCGCAAACCTCTCTTTTGGGTTTTCTTTTTTTATTTCAAGACTTGAAAAACAAAACCGTAACTTTGTAGTTCAAAGAATTAAAATCCAAGTAGTTGTAGTAGAGAGTAGTTAAGAATTTAATGTCACCTATGTACGTTTTATCAATGGATTTGAAAGTTTTTGGTGTTAACTGTTTACTGCTATAATTGTAGCTAAATCATGATTCGGATATTTCTTTCGTAAATTTTTATAAAAACTATATTTTACAGTTTAGTAAAATTTTACTTATTGGAAGTTATCAGTGTGTATTATTTTTTTTATATCTAAACAAATTGTTTATATAACCACTGTTACCACTTAAACCAATATAGTGTGTTAATTGAAGGTGTCTATTCGTTACTTATTGTATTTTAATATAAAAACAACTTCATAAATGTGATTTGAAATTATTTGTCAATATATTTAGTTTTCTCGTTTGAGAATTTAAATGAGTCAACATAAAATCTGATGCACGTAATTTAATTCAAACATTTTTTGCCCTACAAAAGCTTTCAACAAAATGTTTCTACGAATTATATTCTGTTAAAAAATTACTTTTTCAAGTATCTGTATGGTTATATTATACTTATTTAAATATTAAAAAAGTTTAAAACGCTCTTTTATATTTTTACATCAAATTTAGACAATATTACAAATAATTTGAAAGATTACTCTTTTTATAAAGCAAGTGTCATTTTAACGCAACACTATGTTACTAATGAATTCTGCGGTGAACATTTTAGTTCTAAGTTTAAATAACTGATGGCGCTGCAATAACAGCAAGAGATTTTACATTCTATATACTCCATTATAGTGTTTAGGATAAACTGCCAAAGTTTTATTTGTGAAGCTTATGAAACTAACAGATTTTTCATGTATTTACATTGAAATTTATTAAAAGAATACTTCATTATTAACATTGTGTGTTTCAAATGATAAAGAAAAATACTTGTTTAAAGAAGATGACGAGAACTCTTGCCACTATTTTTGTTACCATCTTCTCTGCAACCATTCATATCATAGTTGGTAAGTATATATATTTTATTCTAAAAATGTTTCTGTACACTTATTTTGAACGTTACCGTGTAATGTTTATCAACTTAAAAAAAACCTTATAATCTTATGTTCAATTTTGTGTCAATCTAAATATAAATGGTTTATAAAAGTGATTTATTCACGTATTTCTCTGCATAGTTATAATTTCCAGTGTTTAATTATCATATTCCAATTTAATTATAGTAGTTTTAGCTTTTCTTAAATTTTAATCAGAAAACATTACCGTATTAACACATTTAAATTAAAATTTGAAAGACGTGTAAAGACTAAAAAAATTATTTTTAAAAATCAGTTTATCTGTTTTTGTTTATAGGTAACGGGTCATTTAAAATTCAACCCTTCACATTCCCCAGCAAATCTATTATTGGTGAACGCATCACTACTACATGCTCAACATCCAGCAATGAAAAAATGACGTTCAAATGGCTTAAAAATGGACGAGAAATTATAAATACAAACAACATTCAAGTCAGATCCTTTCCCGAGTTCTCAACCCTTATTCTTGACAGTCTTTCCATTGAAGATGCAGGTAACTTCACCTGTGTTGCAAGTACAAGAGGGTTTACTGAATCTTTTACCACCGTTTTAGAAGTTCTAGGTAAGTTTATTTTTTCTCTTATTGCACTACTTATAGCATACAAACTTGTTTACAAATAATTGCTTATTTAAGTGTAGTTTTTCTTATTTAAGTGTAAGACAATTAACTTTTGTAATGGGTATACTTTATTTTGTGTTCTGTAAAACTAGCATTTGTAAATTAAAGCAATAAAGTGGGAAAATGTTGAACCCTTTAAAGATAATTTAGTCCATTTTTCCTTTTTAATGCAAACTAAATACTCGTAAATTTACAAATTATAGAAAAAATATTTGAAGTTTATTTGTAAAAAAAGTTAATATTATTCATTAACAGTATTGCGGA
>JAFNEN010001173.1:0-50396 GCA_019343175.1 Oedothorax gibbosus
CTAAAGATTTAATTTTTTTCAATGCATGACCAAGCAATATATTAAGTTTTAAATGTAAAAATGTGTTGTTCTAAATTAAATTATATGCATATTAATATTAAAAAAAGCTGAAAAAAGCTTGTATGCACTTCTGAAGCAATATACGTCGCTCCAGTAACTATCAGTCAAAGATGTATATAGTGCAGAAAAGCAACCAAGATCTTAAATAATCCCGAATGGTCGTGAATCGTTCAAACATTATGTGTCACCGAAGTTTCTAGTCAGTTGTCTGGCTAAAAAAAAGAAAACAATCTCACCAAACTTTAGTGCATGTCATAACTCCGAATTGTTTTGCCACCTTTAGCCATACATTAGACAACCTATAAAAACCAGCACCATATTGTGGTTCCACAAAAGATCAAGTGATACAATTTGCTTCAGTCCATAGCGATAAAGATTTTAAGGACCTTTATTATAAAAAAATTTAGTTAAAGTTTTGGACAAATAAACCGGCATTTTTGATATATTCATCTGTTATATGTGCATAATACTCATCTTGGGCCCGGATGGCCGAGTGGTTTGGACCATTACGCTAGCAGTCTGCGCGCTGTAACGGGTACGGGTTCGATTCCCGCCTTTGCCCTGGGTGTATATTCCTTTCTTTGTGACAGTAAAAATTCTTTCTGTGTCTGTCTCACTCTGATCAAGCACACAAGCCGGAATATATAGGTAATAGTAGTAGTACTCTACGTGGCTATTTCAGTTTACAAGCAAATGTAAACAAAACTGTCAAAAAAGTTTTTATTGAGTTTGTTAAAAAATAAGAATAGATAGGAAATCAGTGATTTCCAATTTTCCTCATAATACATAAAAGTAAAAAATTTACATTCAAAAAGAAAAACCATGGAAAACTAGCCCTGGCCTGCCCTAATAGAGTTAATTTCCAGTTTTTTCGCAGACGTTTCTCTCTATATTAAAAAAAGTAAGCTCTTTTAAAGTGTCCGGAGCCATAACATCATGAAATATTGATCTTAGAAATCCAAATTTTTTTGAGAAGGTGTGTCTCCCTAATGCCTCGACCTAAATTTTTTTTGTTTTTCAAATTTCCAATTAGTTTTTTAATTAAAAATAAAAATTAATTTTCTCTATGTTAAAGTATAGGATTTGAAAGTGTTAGCAGCCATAACATGATGAAATATTGATGTCAGAAACCCAAATTTTTTTGGGCAGGTGTGTCCCCCTTATGCCTCGATGCCCACTTATTTGTTTTTCAAATTTCCAATAAGTTTTTTAATTAAAAATTACAATAAGTCATCCACAAAAAAATCTTATTCCTTTTCTGCAAAACGACCACAGAAATGTGTGATTATGTTACGTTCTTTTTAAAGAACAGTTGCTCTCTTTTCTGTTCTTTTAAAAAGAACAGTTCTTTGACTTTTTCTTTTTACATTGGTTTTGTGTTTATACATAGAAAAGGTTTACAGATTTTTTAAAAAAATGATTTGGCCTTAAAATATATTATAGCAAGATAGAAGGTTTATAGATTAAAATTATGTAAAAAAAGATAGTAAAAAATTATGACAAAACTATTTTAAATAAACATTTAACATAACAATTACTCTGAAAAATTTTATTAGGTTAATTCTGCTAAACTGGAATAAAATGTTTACATTTTTTTTTATAAAAAGAACACAAAGTTTTTTTTTTTATTTTCGGAACAGGTTACAACTATCAAGTAATTTTATCTTTTTCGTCCAGCTGGCCGAAAAGATTGCGCTGTTCTTCTTTAATCTTTTTTTCTTCTTCAGCTGGCAGATGGCTTTCTTTTTTTTATTTAATCTTTTGGTTTCTTTTTAGTTTTTATTATTCATTCCCAGCAAAACCGCGGTGAAAGAATTTTTATTTTATTTTTTTATTTATCCTAGAAAATGCATTCTTATGCGAATAAAATAAAATTCGTACACTCGAATATGCCACACATATTCCTATTTGTTTTTTTAGAAAGTTTTTGAAGATGTTTTAATTATGGAAGTGGAAGTATCAATATATGAACATGTTAATTACTTTGCAAATTTAGAAAGAAACGCTTGTTAAACATTGTTTTATGATTTGTTGTATAGCCAACATATTAAGCGAAATGTTTTTTTAGCTTCCACACTACGTTTATAACGTATAAAGTGGAAGGTATTATAATCGTTCAATTCGTCTGTCTGTCACCCACTTTCACAGAACGAACCGCAAGTCGCACAAACGAGTAGGATACATCGTTTTAAAGCAAAAATCCGGCTAGGTTACTTCCCAAATTTCATTAAAATTTTTATTTATGTGATATGATTCAGTTTGGATTGTTGTAATATCACAATAGAGTGAGATTAGAGTAATAATGAGTGAGAGTGATAATGAGTAAACATTAATTTGCGAAAGAAGATTAATGAAAATAGTTAATTTTGGCGTTTAAAAGTTTGAATTAGAAATAAATTATAAGCTGAAGGCCCTGTTTGGGTGAATTTCTTTCTGAGGTGTATAAATAGTGCGTTTTTTGTTGAGCACAAATATTGTGTGGAAGCGGTTTAAGTGACAGATTCTGTAACAAACCTACTTTTTAGTTTTATTTTTCGTTGTGAGATGCGTTTTTGCAAGGATCTCCCTACGTGTTACGTTTCACCATTTTTTGTTTACGTAAATGATAGTGTTTTTGTCTTTATGTATCTGTCCATGGTCTACTCAACTTTAAGGTCACAGAAGCTCTTTAGACGTCATGCAATCCGACCGGTCCGAAATGTAAGCAATTTCAAAGGAAAAGTACGAAAACTATTTGCGCACGACCAATTATATATACTTTTCTGGTTGCGAACAGGTTTCGTTTCTCTCTTTCGGAACAGCCAACAACCTGAAAAAAATTAATTTGGTGAGCGATAGCGAGCAGGGGGCGTAGTCCCCTGCATGCCGCAAAGCGTCCAATGGTATTATTACTTAAAAAAAGTCATACAACTTAAAAATTTTGAGTGAGCCATTGGGTTTTTAAAAAGAACCTAAGAGTAAAAACAGGCAAGGTTAATTCTGCGAAATTAATGGGGGTTGGCGAAAAATTACTGAAAACAGTAATACAATATTAATATATTTTTTTAAAGTAATATAACATAACGACCGCGAAGCGGTCCAATGGAATTGCGCAGCAATTCCCGTGGGTTTGCGAGCGATAGCGACCAGAGGAAGAATCCAAGAATGCAAGCTTGCGACCCAATGAGATTGCGCAGAAATATCCAAGGGTGCGAGCTTGTGGCTGAATATAACTATATTACCAAGGATCGACATAATTTTTTCATAGATACAGATCTGGATGGCAAAATATGCTTAGGCCTGTGCAAAGTTGGGTTAGAAAAGTTACGTTCACCAGCGAGCTGGCCGAGAAGCGGCTTATGGGAAACGGGGGTTTGGTAAGCCATAGCGAGCAGGGGGCGAAGCCCATGGAATTGCGCAGCAATTCCTGGGGTTGGCGAGCGATAGCGAGCAGGGGGCGGAGCCCCCTAGTATAATAAAAAAATATATACAAATAAAACCTTAATATATAATTTCTATGGTTGAAATATACATAGCTTATAGTGTTTAGAGTTCAAACCTTTAAATGATGATTTAAAAGACTTTGAAATTCCAGAAAGTGTATAAAAATTAAATAAAAACTGTACTGTGTAAATGATCTTATAAAATCGAAAATAATAATCAATTTGTGGCAAATGTAATGCCAAATATTATGAAAAGGCATCAGATTAGGTTAGGTTTGAATTATCGTCGCACTAGAGCTACACGAGGGCTATTGGCGACGGGCGTCGTATTTTAGAACCACAGTCAAGTGACGAGCCGACAAATGAATAGGCACCCAACGCAACCGTTAAGGGCGACATCGTACGCGGGACTTTGGAGCATATTTAAAGTGCACTCCATCTATACGGGGTTATTATGTGTCGGACATTTTTGGCTGCACGGCTGTTTATAGGTCGGCAGTTATTTTGGCGATGCCCGGACCCGAACCTTCCGCATGCTAGGCGAATGCCTAACCGACTGGGCTCCCCAGCCTTCTGTAAAAATATAGTAATAACACATGTCCATAGAATTTCAAAGATAAAATCCATTTGGAAAATTACACAAAAAATAATATAATACTTTAAAAATTAATAAAAAATAATATATTTATTTAATTTTTTTTTAATATGGTCGAATAAAGTTTTAAATTGATAATCTGATTTAACATATTTTATGATGTTCATTGTAATTGAATTGTTCTGTTACGTTCATGTAAAAACAAGTAAATTAATGTATCTCTCACAGTATTCTCTCTCTTCTCACATTTATTTTTTTTTCGACTTTTTTATTGAAATAATTTCTTTTAAGATTATCTTCTCTTTGACGATCTCATTATCAATGTGCGATGTAGTATAAGGGTATTGTTTTGTATGTTTTCAAGGTTTCTTACTTGACGCATCAGTTTTCCAGATTAGAGCTTCCATTCCAATATTCTCGCCAACTTTGGTGTTGTGGCGACTGTTGGCGCGAATGAACTTTCGAACTGTATTCAACCTATGGTCGGAATGAATGGCACGTTTTAATCCCCCTTATACTGTTTTCCCGCCCTATCTTTGTACACTGATACCCCCCCCACAAAACTTAAAGGTTCACCTTGAGACGCCCCTTTATTAGAATCACGTGTAAGTAGGTCTGGAAGATAAACATGTTGCGAGACATTCTCAGAGTATCTAGATTATTAAGTCTAATACCCCCCTCCCCGCCTCTTTTGGTTTGAACGTTTAGGGATCTTGTCTCATTATAATTTGATTATAATTCCATTTTATAATTGAGGAAAAATCTAATTGGGAAACTTTTTTAATTTCTTTTCACTGTCTTGAATAAAGTTTAACTTTTTAATCATTAATTATATAGTATATAAAATATTCAAGCATTTCAAATTTTACTTATGTTGTATTTGGTTTAAATACCTTCTCTGTTCTTCAAATTTTAAGCTTAATCACATTTTTGATATTTATGTAATAAAAACAGTAATGTGTTGTTGGAAAAAACTGACGTTTCTTGGACGTTTTTTTACGTCCATATCCTGCAGGTTTTAACGTTTCCGGTTAGCCAAGCCTCGATTGAAATCTTATACGTCTGTTAAAATATGATGAATAATGAAGTTTAAAAAAATGCCAACCCATTATTAAAAGGAATAACGAAAAACATGATGCTTGTTTTATTGTTTTGTATTTTTAATTAATGAGGCTTCAAATTTTCAATTCTAAGTTTAAAATGCTTTCCAATTTACAATATACTGGCCCAGCGGTTCCCAACCTGGGGGCGATCGCCCCCAAGTGGGCGATTTGTGTTATCAAGGGGGCAAAAAATACTTGAGGGGCGATCAGGGGGCGATGAGTATTCAAAGGGGGGAAATTAAAATAATGTTGTACCTTTGTACAGTAAAACGATTCTCCAACCATCACCAAACCAGCCAATTTTTACATTCAACTCTCTTAAATTTTCTAGAAACCAGTAAACATATCTTCGTTAATTATTTCACTTTTGTTCTTTAAAAATATGTGTTTTGTGTTTTTCTATTTTATTTAAAAGTGGCCGGAAAAAGCTTCTTTGGTTGCTGTTATAAACGGTTAGTAAGTGTTATAAAACTGTTTTATAGTTACACTTTTAATCAAATTATGATTAGGCATAACAGGAAAATTAAAAGGGGGCGATGGGTGTTAATCAACCTATAATACGAGGCGATGGTCCAGAAAAGGTTGGGAACCACCTATAACAATTATCATTAGAGGATGTCGCTAAACTATTAAAAAGCTGTAATTAGTAGCGAGTGGAAAGTGATAGTAATCAAAATTTGGGGGAATTCAAGTTTAAATTTAAAAAAAATATTTTAAAAATTTATTTTTAAACAATAGGCCTCAAATTTACACAGTTAAAAATGTGCTCAAATTTATTTTAAAAACTTTTTTACATAGATCGAAACTTATTAGCTTGTTGAACAACATTTAAATAATAAATACATTTTGCTAACCTTATCGTGAAAATAAGAGTTTTATATGCAATTGCGATATGATTGAACTTATTTTAGTAACAAGTTAATAAAATTTTATCCATAAAAACAATAATAATAAAAGTTCTTATTTACATACTACAGTATTTTAAAGCACAATTTTTAAATTTTCGAATAACATTTTAAGCGTTACAATTTTGATGACACTGTTATATTCTTGTTAGTAAGTAGTATATAAGTAAGTTGTGGCATTTTAGTTGAATCTATATACATAAAAGGCAACTTCCGTTTGTCTGTATAAGACACGAGATCTAAAGAACCACACAACAGATAGTCACGAAATTTGGCACAAAAATTCATCTCATCTCCGGAACAAACATAGGCTAAGAAGTTTTCGAATCAGACCATTCCTTCTATCATTTTCGAACGTTTTTATTCGAATTTTCTGAAAAAAACTACACCACTTTGACTCAAATCCAATCTTTTTTTACTTTTCTGATGCCATCGGATGAAAAAATTAAATAAAACTTTTAACGAAAACATTTAAAATTGAATATGTTTATTTTATTGCCATTACCTTCAGAAACTAATTTCATTATTTGAAAAATAATTGACACGTTTCAAGTGACGTAATTCCGCCAGTCTCCAGTCCCGGATTTTGTTGTGGGTTTATTTGATGATTTTTTCATTGATTTTTCTGTTGACTGCATGTATGCATATTTAAGCAATAAATGTATAGTTAAGCTATTACTGAACTATGATGGTTAATAAAGGCCATTGCACTAGAGCTATTAGTGTTTTATGTATATTTTTTCGCCAAATACGTTGGCAAACTTGCCAAATTATTAACTAAAACTCGCCAGATGGGCAATTTCTTTTATAAATAGTTTATAATCTGGTCGGTTGTTCGAAGGTCATTGTGTTAGAGCTGTATAATGGGTGTGTTTGTAGATATATATATTTTCTCGTCAAATTATTTCCGAAAACGTGCCAAATGAGCTAAAAGGTTTTATGTATTTATGAGGGAATTGTGATGACATTTATATGAGTGCATTTTATAGCGTATTTTTCATTTTGGAATTTTAAGGCAATGAGACGGGATTTTATACTTTATAACGAGCGGGAACAATAACATAAGTTTATGATCCTATAACAGGTTATATGGTACACATATTTGGAAAGATTTGATAATTTTTAATCCATGCGAAGAACGGGTATAAATTTGCTAGCGTTATTATATTGTATTTATTTTCATTCAATTATTGTACATAACTGCATTGATTTAGTACTGTATACATTTGCATTGAATTCTTAATTTTTCAGCATTTGTATTGAATTATGGTAGAAATTTGTACTGCTTATATTGTATTTATATCTACAAAGTGTCCAAAAAAAGTTACTTAATTTATTATAGAACTCCCTTGAATTGCGTTAAAATAAATGTTTGAGACCCTTTTAAGATTTAGCTGTTTTTCCATTTTTAATTCTTACTGATTATTTTTTACTTAAATATGTATTCTTTTTAATTTGAGCTTCTTATCAAAGGTATTTTTGAAATTAATATTAATCATTACTATATCCAAATTGGGTAATTAAATGGAAAATTACTGGGTAATCTTCATATCTTATGTAACTAAAATGAAAGAAAAAAAATAGTTCAATTGACTGTTAAATTATTTTTCCACCTCTACCCGTGCAACGTCGGGTATAACAGCTAGTAGTTAATAAAATAGTGGTTTCAAGTTTTAGCTAAATATTTTTTTCATTTATTTTGGTTAATAAATTTCATACCAATCTATACTTTATTCTACCTTTATTTATTAATGGTAATTTCATTCGGTTGTAATGCTTATTAATACTTCTGTAAACTCTATGGTACGCATAATTCAAAATAACAAATGCTAATTGAAATCAAGTGTGTGTCTTAAATAACATTAATTTCTCAAAACATATGACGTGAAACAATTTCTCTACTGTGTTTGGTGATTCTGTAAATTAGAGTACAGTACGATGATGACATTTGATTATCAATATTTTCCATAAAATTTTCAATCAAACATTTACATTTAAAAATTTATGAAAATAAAAATCGAATTTGAATTCTTAAAAGTTAGTGTCTAAAACACAAAACTTTGAAATGACACACTTAATAATTGACAAATATTTATTTTTGATCTATATATAACTATTTATTTTAATATTGCTTAGTTAATTGGTTATTTCGACTGGTCCGCTTATAACTAAGACCAATTACCGACCCCTTACTATCTCAACCCATGACCTTATCAACCAAAAAATAGCTCTCATTGGCCAAGGCTTCAGTCACTCCCCACCCACAAGCAGAAAGAAGAAAAATCAAAACATTGTCGACCCCCTCCCCTATATCGTCTGGTATAAAAATTCGAACATCTAGTAATAGTCTCAGTAACCCAAAGATTGTCTGCTAACTTCCTATTCTAAGAGCGCCCCTCTTCCCCCACGGCCCTCCTCTCCCCCCCCCCCCCCCAGCCCCATATGTTACCGAGTTTCAATCCATTTCCAAGAAAGAGTTCAAGAACTTTTGACAAGCAATATGATTACATTGTCGGTAAGAGACATTTTATAAATTATTATCCGGTAAAAACATTTAGGTCCTTTGTTGTCCACCAACTATTTGTTTAATGAATCATAAAAATTCATATGTGGTAACATAATTTCAAATGATACTTTTTTGTCGGAGGTTTCGTTAAAAAGCTTTACTGTTTTTAGCTTCGGTGTTGCTTAAATATTTTAACTATTAATAAGAAAATTAAAAAAAGTTATTAACATTTCTAATACTTGCTTGTAGAATGTGCATATTAAGTCGTACGTGCTTAGGAATAAATATTTAACTTTTTTTTTGTTTAGCACAAGTATTATTGTAGTACATTCATTATATTTATTAATTTATTTACGCATTTTTGTGCATTGCACGTAACGTGTTTTTGTGTGTGTATTTTTTGTATTTTGGAAAAGTGATATTCAATAATTAAAAAAAATCAAAGTCTGTTTTTCAGTAACAAAATTTTTTGTAAAACATTCAACAAATTTATTTGTAAACTGAATATTTCATATAAAAATATGTAGTTTATTCCTATTTGCATCTCAAATACACATTCGAAATTTCTTTTTAGAAAATGTTGTAAATAATTATTAATAATTGTAAATAAAAAAATTGTAAATAATTAATAACGTAATACGAAGCGTAATTGCTAGAGGTGTAGATTTTATGCAACTGGGAAACAGTATTTGATTGTTTCAGATACTCAAACATGGCATTATGGTTCTATCCTAATTTCACTGACAAACATTATTTTCATTCCCCCTCGTTCACCTAACTTTGTAGGCCTTTGGGAGGCTGGGGTAAAGAGTTGTATCTTAAAATTAACGAATAAATTTTGAAAACAGATCTATGTAAACACTTATTCTGTTTTAAACCTATAAATGACAGCTCCTAAGCATTTAAAATTGTTTGAATCTAGATGCTTGTTAATTTTTATGTTTTGATAATAACTTTATTGTGATACAACTAAAGTTTACAGCCTTGAATTAAAAAAAAGTCTTATATTAATTTATCAAAAAAAGTTATGTATTTTTTTTCTCAACAAGCCATACAACATGAAATTTTAAAAAACAGAAACTTAAGACATTTTATGCAGTGATAGAAGTATAAATACAGAAAATTTCCTTTACTATTTGTCTACTTAATTGTACATCAATTACAATTTAGGTTTTCTAATTAGTTTTGCTGAAAATATACGCAATTTTATTTGGCTATTTGAATCATAATACTAGCTAATTCTATCGCATTGTAAGTGCATAAGTTGCGCTTCTCACTTGTCAAATCAATAGGAAAAGCTGCGGTTGTTTTTAAAATTCAATGTCAAACGTCTTTCCTTCAATTGCCGTAGCAACTATTCTTACAGTTTCTTATCTCACCTTCAATAATTGACCGTAGTACGAAGCACATGCGGTTTGCATAAATTCTTGCACAGATAAATCCTTATTTATTTTGACGCAAATGCTTATCTTTAGATAAATCTCCTTCGATGAGAGTTGGCTTTACTTTTATGTGTTATTCTATTTTCTTTAATCCTATTTTAGGTCAACTTCTTTAAAAGGAATACTCACTGTTTAAAATATAAGTTAATCTATACTGAATGACAATCAGTTTCAACCTTAATCGAATTCAACATAATATCAAGTTTTGAATGAACTAAACTTCAGCAAGCTAGAAAAAGCATTGGTTTATTTACGCCGTTACAGAAGTCTGTCAGTAAAATTAGTAAAATGAGAAACAGTAGTTTCACAAAAATTAAAACGTCTGACTTGTCTTTGTTTAAATGATTCCTTTCGTAAATAGTTTTTATTGGCCAGTCGCCTGTCCGTAGATCCATGCGTGCGGGTGTTACGTCTCGAGGCTGGAGGACGGAAAAACCCGATTACTGATATTCCTGCGACTGCCCCTCGTGGAGAACACGGAAATGGACTGGAGGTATAAGACCGTGTCCCAGAAGAGGGGAGCACTCGGATTTGAAAACAAGGTACGGCACAAAAAAATAAATAAAAAGATAGTTGATGGAAAATATTAACCGGCAACGAAAATTAACGCATATACAATAAGGTACAAATATAATAAGTTTGATCAAAACTTTACAATAGTTATCAGTGTAAGACATTATTAGATCTAGGACCAAAAAAAACTATACGCTTTTAGCTTTCATACTATGTCAAAGGTGCAGTTTGTCTTGATGAATCTGAAAATCATGTGAAACCTCTACTCTAGAATCACCTTCTATTAAAGTTTTCTCGTATGTTTTTCATTTTTTAAGGTTCACCTTCCAACTCGGATTAGATAATGATTCTAATTTAGAGAATCTCATATAATACTCCCACTTCATTCATTTTCTGTTTACTATATTTCAGTTCATGCATCGGCAGTCTTAAAAACCCGCCCTTTCAGAATTTGCAACGAATCAATCGTTATGTAGAACCGAAGCTGCAAAAAAAATAAGCATGCAAAAAAAATAAGCAAAAAATAAAAATGCAAGCATGACTACTAAAGTTTGTATACACTACATTTCCTTTGATTAGGTTGACGCTGGAGCATCTGCAAGATAATATAAAAATCTAAGCATTTCCAAGCCTGACAAGTCCTCTTTCTTTTCCCAGAATCTTCCATGGCCACGTGGCAAGGGGCTCGGGGGCAGCAGACAACTCAACTTTTTCATGTATGTGCCTGGCAACAGGCGCGACTACGACACATGTGAGAGGGAGGGGGTGGAAGTGTGGGGATAGGAGGACGTCATCCCCTACTTAATCAAATCAAAAAGACAACACGGACCCGGAAATAGCCAACAATGGTAAGCTATAACGGTATAAGCTTGGGAAAAAAGCATGTAAACTTACAAAATTGGCGTTTTAATTTTAAATAAAGCAAGTAATAATTAAACTTTTTGGGACGCATGTAGGCATATTCAAAAGGGTAACCGGAAAAAAAGCACGTGGAAAAAAAGCACCGGAAAAAAAGCACGCGGAAAAAAAGCACAGGAAAAAAAAGCATAATTAGAATAAAATCATAATTATCGAGATGCATTGTTTATTAACGTCGTTAATGACGGTTTAGAAATTAGGATTAGGATTGTGGCATGGCCACAAGGGGGTGAAGTAATAATCGAGATGTAATAATGTATTAATTTTTCTGTTAGAAAGTTATACGACCCAACTTTCATACCTTTGTCCGTCTGTCTATGCGTTCTGACGGGAGATTTGCTACTCCGGAGATATGCCACCCGGATATTTGCCACCAAAAGACTCACTCGAATGATTTTGTCACAGGGACCATCCACAAATGACGCCACGCTTGACAAGGGAGGGAGGAGGGTTCATGTAGCTGTAATTGTTTGTGGATATGGATTGGAGTGTGTGTGGGAGGGCCGGAGGGGGGGGGGGGGGTTACGATGTAGAAATGTGGCGTAGAAAGGAGGGGGGGGGGGGGGGGGCGTTCCGAGCGATGTTCGAAAGTAGAATTAGAATAGTATCGAACTATAATGAACTAAGATAAATAAGGATATAAGTTGACGCGTATAAGTGTGTGTTATAAAATTTCACAATTAATGGCATTGTCTACTCAGGTTAAGTTAAAGATTAAATTACGCCTTAAGCACGTGATCGCATATGTAACTAGTATAATATTTTTTAACGAAGAAAATAGAAATTACGTGGCAACAAAATTAATTTTGTTTGGTTAGCGTTGCACTAGAGCTACAAGTGGGCTATTGGCGACGGGGGTTTTAATTCTTAACAACGGTCAAGTGACGTGGCCGACACCTGAGTGAGCATTAAAACGGAACTTAAAAAAGCGGCATCTTCGGGTTGGGACTTTGACGTATTTAACGTGCAACATCCATCTCAACATGGATATTTCTTCGCTTGATTTTTTAACTTCATAATCAGTGACAGTGATGAGACGCTGCATAACTAGTAACTGTAATTTAAAACGTCTTGCACACAAGGTTTATTTTACACCTTAGAAAGAACTACCAAACACAGCAGTTAGTTGCAGTTTTACTTTTAAAAGCCATAATTGGGTATTGCCATTGATTTTCTTCAGTACATTTAATTTTTTTACCTTTGCAAATTTATTTGCTATTAAAACAATAATTATGTAAAATTACTTCAGATGCAATTCTGTAGTAACCGTACTTGCGACATTTCGTGCGGTTTAAAATGGCACCAACGCCGAAATGATGCACGCTTCTAAACTAAGTAACATGGTCAATCACGAAAAAACGAACCATTCTTGTCCTGGCTTGTTTCAAAAGTAATATAGGCTTTTAAAATCAAAGTAACTTCGAGAAAAATGAAAATACAGTTTATAAAGTATAAAATGAAAAGAATAATACAAGATTTTCTTTTTTATTCTAGTTTTTTTTAATCCACATGTCACGTCTCTTCCAATTTTCCGCCAAATTTTCCTTTTTACATTCGAAAAAATTTAAAAAATGAAAAAGTATATATTGACATGCTGACGATGTCCGTCTGTCATCCACTTTCATATCCCAAACTACAAATGCTACATGCAAGGTGATACAACAAAAAATTCAGCGCATCGAAATTAAAAGACATTGCAAATCTCAGTAAAAATTCGAAGTACTTCAATTATTAAAAAAAACTGCAAAATTTAATGCTCGTTTAAAAAGCATAAGCCATTTTTAATAGAATTAAATCACCATTGCCATTCGCAAAAATCGATCGAGAAACTTAATTTCTTTTAAAAAACAAAGTCAAATAAATTTATTTGTGCGGCATAAATCACTCTGAAATGACGTCAAATATATTTCATCAAGGGACTGTTTGTTTGTAAGTTGATAGGAAAGGTTTTGCTTCTTTTTAAAAGCGAAGGGATATTGTATAATATTTCTTTGAAATACAAAATAATTTAGCAAACGTTTGTTCGGTAGTTCTTTCTAAGGTGTAAAATAAACCTTGTGTGCAAAGATGTTTAAAGTTACAGTTACTAGTTATGCAGCGTCGCATCACTGTCACTGATTATGAAGTTAAAAAATCAAACGAAGAAATATCCATGTTGAGATGGATGGTGCACGTTAAATACGTCAAAGTACCAACCCGAAGATGCCGCTCTTTTAAGTTCCGTTTTAATGCCCCCTTAGGTGTCGGCCACGTCACTTGACCGTTGTTAAGAATTAAAGCCCCCGTCGCCAATAGCCCACTTGTAGCTCTAGTGCAACGCTAACCAAACAAAAATAATTTTGTTGCCACGTAATTTTATTTTCTTCGTTAAAAAATATTACACTAGTTACATATGCGATCACGTGCTTAAAGCGTAATTTAATCTTTAACTTAACCTGAGTAGACAATGCAATTAATTGTGAAATTTTATAACACAACGTCAATTTATATCCTTATTTATCTTAGTTCATTATAGTTCGATACTATTCTAATTCTACTTTCGAACATCGCTCGGAACGCCCCCCCCCCCTTTCCACGCCACATTTCTACATTGTAGAAATAGTAGCAAATCTCCCGTCAGAACGTATAGACAGACGGACAAAGCATGAAAGTTGGACATTAACAATACATTATTACATCTCGATTATTACTTCACCCCCTTGTGGCCATGCCGCAACCCGAATCTTAATTTCTAAACCGTCATTAACGACGTTAATAAACAACCCAGCTAAAAAATTCAGCAAAAAACCTGCATGGAAAATGCAGAAATGCCGGTTTTTTGAAGAGAAATGAAGGTTTTATGAAGGGAAATGTTTTCAGCATTTAACCTGCAGTATTTATACAGGTACGGTGATGAAAAATTCAGCAAATAAATTTCAGCAGGAAAACTGCATGTTTTGGATGAGAGATAAAGCTTTTATGCAGGAAAATGTTTTCAGCATAAAACCTGCAGTACTTTTACAGGTATTATGATGAAAAATACAGCAACTAAATTTCAACACAAAAACTGCTTCTTTCGGACGAGAGATAAAGATTTAATGCAGGGAAATGTTTTCAGCATTAAACTTGTAGTACTTTTAAGGGTATTGTGATGAAAAATTCAGCAACAAATTTCAGCAAAAAAAAACAATGCTTTTGAAGAGAGATGAAGGTTTTATGCAGGGAAAATGTTTTTTTAAAGGTATTGTACTGAGAAATTCAGCAACTGAGTTTCAGCTGGAGAACTGCATGTTTGTAAAACTTTTTAAGATGATTTTTTTTATTCTTAAAGAAAACTGCCATTTTCTGAAGGATTCATCCTAAAAGAACAAAGAATTAGCCGTTTCAGTTCTACATGACAACAGCAATTTCTCTTAAAATTTAATGCTGAAAAATACCTTTTTTTAACCTTATACTTTTTATTACCTTTCTTTAGAGTTATTTTTTTAACCTATATTTTAAAGTACACTTAAAATAGTGTTTTATCTTTAAACTCACATTTCAATAGCACTTAATGTGCAATTTTATGCAAAAAATTATCTAAACTTTCTGAGAAAATAAGGACAATATTTCAACCAAAGTATTTTGTCTAAAAAACTTTCTGCAGAGAATTAATACAACATGTGCATAATTCTTTATAACATAGAGTTACACATAAAGCCTGCAGGGGCCAAAATCGTTTTCTGCAACAATGTCGACAAGTGGGTTGCTGCTCAAGGGAAATTACAAACCAATAACTTCTATGGTGCTGCATTATCATACCAGTGTATACTTTTTTTTGACGACTCTAATGAAGCGTCATTGAAAATAAGTATCAAATGGGTTGACCAGTTGTGAGTTTATTTGAAGTTATTTTTAAAAAATAAGGTGTGCGTTAACCCCAAAAATACTGTAAATTTTTTTGTAGTGAATCTTTATCTTAAAATTGCTCTTTATTTTTGAAATTAGTTTTGATATTTTACACTTGTAGTAATTGTATCCCAGCTAAAAATTGTTGGAATTTTTCGCGGAAAAACATTTAATTTTTATTGTAAACATTTGCAGTTTATTAGCAAATTTTGCAGCAAATTAGATAAATATGTTCAAATCGCAGATCTAGATTGTGTTAATCTGTAACTTCTAAAAATTCAGAAACGATATCAAAGCTATTATTGGCGATTCAAATTCTTTTTTTCCAATTTTCATGGACGTTTTTGATTTGATTTTGCAAAAAAGAAGAAAATAATGCCACCTATATAAAGATACAGTAAAATTTAAACGAAAAAAAGCAGATTTAAAAATTATTTGCTTAATATTTCAGTTTGCTCAATAGCTTTGCTCTCACCTTTTTATAGAAAATTTAAAAATAAATTAATCTTAAAGGAATTCTTAAGATATATTTTTTTCTAACTCACAAAATTTGCAACCAATTTATTTATTACCACCTAAGAACAATTAATTAAATCTAATTTAAATATTTTTAAATAAAAATCATAGACAAATTGTACGCAAAATCATGAATCAAATTTATTGACTATAATCGAATCCATGGAGTGTGTAATTTTGTATGTTCTAATTATAAGATATACCATTCCTAATTTTAAAACGCGCTCCAATTTGCAAGCTCCAATAGCGCAGTTGGTAGCGCGCTGAACAGCTACACAAATACCCCCAGATCAAATCCCGTGCTCCTTCCTTCCTACTTGGGTATAAATACCACTCAACTTCAAAATCTTCACTTATCCTGCAGTTTTTTAAATGTTTTTCCAATGAAGGAAATATTAAGGTTTTTTGATGAAGGGAAAATGGAGGCTTTTGATGAAGGAAAAGTGAAGAAAACTTGGTACCTAAAACTTCACTTTTCCTGCAGTTTTTATAAAGGTTTTTTAATGAAGGAAATATAAAGGTTTTTGGTGAAGGAAAAATGGAGGTATTTGGAACCTAAAACCTTCACTTATCCTGCAGGTTTTCGAATAAAGGGAAAATAAAGGTTTTTTGATGAAGGTTTTTGGTTCCAAATACCTGCAGTTTTCCTGCAGCTTTCCTTCAATTTTTTTTCAAGGTTTTTTGCTGCTTTTCTTAGCTGGGAATGCATCTCGATAATTATGAGTTTATTCTAATTATGCTTTTTTTCCTGTGCTTTTTTTACACGTGCTTTTTTTCCGTTGCTTTTTTTCCACATGCTTTTTTTCCGTGCTTTTTTTTCCTGTGCTTTTTTTTCCGGGATTCATTTTGAAGAGGTTGGTACAATTGTGGAGCTACGAAATGAAGTTTCGAGCCTATAACAAAAAAATTTAAAATATTTTTTTCGTAGAATTATCACGTACTCAGATATTTTATACATTTGAGGGTTTTTTACAAAAAGTTTGAATTAAATTTAAATGGTATAGGAAAGCTGAATTCCATGTTTCGGAAAATAAAGGACGTCTAAAATTGTGGGACCCTAATCAGAGCATGAGCCTATGTCAATAAGGTTTGCATTGGGTACAAAAAATGAGAGATTAGTGTATTTACGTGAAATATTGTCATATTTTAGGTTACTCAGCACCGGTGGCTTATTGTCAATCAGCAGTGCTCAGTATAACAGCACGCTGATGACGGCTTTTGCAAAAGCAGCATCCGAGAGAGATTACAGGTACCGTGGCATCGACGGAGCAAAGAAAACAGGTAAGTTACTACTACATCTTATATAGAAATCAAACTTCATAGACCTAATTTTTCACATTTGATTACCTCCCCCTCCCCCAAAAAAAAGAGCTCAAATAACCTGAAAAACCTACCTGCCATTTTTTTTTTTGCTACCTTTTTTCACGGTTTGAAATGGTCGACATACTCAACTACGTATTTCAACCAATTTCTTAATACGACTCGAGTAAAATTAAATTTAATTATGAAAATATTTTAAAAATTAAGCGTAATTACAAATAAAATTTGCTCAAAGTAATCATTTTACAATTTATTTTTTTAACTGTAGGGGGAACCAGGAACATTTGACCCATAATGATACATGACCCAGTGCCTTTTTCTCAGCAATGGAAAAGTTTTGTGAGCTGAAAGTGGCATCATTTTACTCCTTTCAGTCAGCTGATCACATGGTGAAAAAAACGAGCTGAATCATTGCGTATGTGTTTAGTTATGCAAAGAAATACGTTTTCATGCACTGAAAGTAAATGTTTGAGACCGTAAGGTTTTTCGGTCTACATTTTTTGGTTTAAAGGAAAGATTTTTTTAATTTGTTACTTGTTTAGTTCATGCTTTTAGCTACAGTTACTTGCATAATAGTGCTAATGTAATTAGTCGCAAATGACTTTGTTTTGGGGTTAAACAAAAAAAAAGTGCAACTAGGGATAATTGACCCAAGCAAATTGGGGATATGTGACCCAAGTAAACAACACAAAAGTAGATAGAAGTAGACCAAGTAATTTTTTTTAAAAATCACGGGAGTGCCAAAATTAAATGACTGGGTTCTTAACGGAGTATAAGGTTTGTTGGGAAGGTACAAGGGATTTTTTTTAACGAGATTACAATTCAATATGTATAAAGAATCGATGGAATATGTTTTAAATGGCTTGAAATGGACAATACATCTCAAGTTGATATTGATTAAATAGTAGCGATACTTCAACCACCTGTGTTTTCTCTGCAAAATAAAAGAAGCCCCAGTTTTGTATTTCGACCAGAATTTACTTTTAAATTTGATTATTTCGTTAGTATAAGCACAATTAATGTAATAAAAATAAAAAGTAGTAATTTTGTCTGAAAATACTGTAAAATCTATATAAACTGTATAAGATGATATTAGTTTTGTTATTAGGTAAAATTTTTTTGATAATTTTAAGTCTTACAACCAAATTTTTGGGTTGGGTCACGTATCCCTAATGGGTGGGTCATGTATACCTATGCATTGGGATACATGACCCAAAACTAAAAATTTAAATAATTTATATTTTACTGCTATTGCAGTTAATACTACAGAAAAATACTAATATATATTGTGCAATACTTATCAAAGCATAAATTAACTGCATTTGCACATCCATAAATAGTGTTTTTTTTAAAGTTACAAGCCAAAAACTACAAGTTGGGTCATATGTCCCTGGTTCCCCCTACATATCGCCTGTCCTTTAATTTCCAAAGCTACCTGAAGTGCAATGATAATAAGATTTCCTATATCACTATTGTATCAGAAAATTTTAGTTACTAACCTGGGAACAAAAAACTACCTAAAAATAACCGCATTGGGCTACAATTATAATTGAATATGAAACATTTCATCTTAATTTGTTAAATTTGTTGGTTCATTTTAGTAATAATGCTATTTTTCCATGGTATTCTAAGCTGCAAGGGACAATTCGCAATGGAAGAAGGTGCAGCACTGCCATAGCTTTTCTCATTCCAGCCCAAGACAGGAAGAATCTACATATTTTTAACAATGCACATGTTACAAAGGTATATACGAGTAATAGATTTTCATTTGTTTATTCCTTAGTCATATATTTAAGAGGGATTGTGAGTCCCATAGAGCTAATGCATTAGTTTTGGAATCACAACTTCCACAGAAGTATTGCTTTGCCATGTTAGCGCTCTTTCCCCAGGTATAGGAATCAATATAACATTGAAATTAAAAAAAATTCAAACGAAAATATTATCTAGTTATTTAATTATATATTTTGAAGTTTTAAAATGCCAAAAATATACAGCAGATGGCGACACTATTTTAAAACTTTATCAATTAATAATTAAATAACCGGATGTTATTTTCTATTCAATTTTGTTTTAAATTGATGTTATGATGATTCTTATACCTGGGGAAAATGGGATAACATGGCAAAGCAATTCTTTTGCAAAAATTGTGATTTCAAAACTAGTGCATTATCTCTATGGGACTGACAGTCCCTCTTAAACAAATGTTTCTGCTAGAGGAGCATAATTTTTAACTGAAACTTATAAACAAACTAAATTTTAAGCTTTTCAGAGAGAACTCCATTCATTTCCTATGAAGAATAGTTAGTAATACCATGAGTAATTATATTATCAGAACGATATTAACTCATATAATGTAAAGTATTAGAGTAAAAATTATTTATAAAACATAATTTCCCCTTATGAATAACTTATTTGAAATTTATAAAATGTATCCTTTTCAATATCTATATACATAAAAGGCAACTTCCGTTTGTTTGTTTGTATAAGACACGAGATCTAAAAAACCACGCAACAGATCGTTACGAAATTTGGCACAAATATTCATCTCATCTCCGGAACAAACATAGGCTAAGAATTTTTCGAATCAGACCATTCCTTCTATCGTTTTCGAACGTTTTTATTCGAATTTTCTGAAAAAACTACACCACTTTGGCTCAAATCCGATCTTTTTTTACTTTCCTGATGCCATCGGCTGAAAAAATTAAATAAAACTTTTAACGAAACCATTTAAAATTGAAAATGTTTATTTTATTCTGTTGCCATTACCTTCAGAAACTAATTTCATTATTTGAAAAATAATTGACAAGTTTCAAGTGACGTAATTCCGCCAGTCTCCATTCCCGGATTTTATTGTGGGTTTATTTAATGTGATTTTTTCATTGATTTTTCTGTTGACTGCATGTATGCATATTAAGCAATAAATGTATAGTCAAGCTGTTACTGAACTATGATGGTTAATAAAGGCCATCGCACTAGAGCTGCATATTAGTGTTTTATGTATTTATTTTTCGCCAAATACGTTGTCAAACTCGCCAAAATATTAACTAAAACTCGCTAAATGGGCAATTTCTTTTATAAATAATTTATAATCTGGTCGGTTGTTCGAAGGTCATTGTGTTAGAGCTGTATAATGGGTGTTTTTGTAGCTATATATATTTTCTTGCCAAATTATTTTCCAAAACGCGCCAAATAAGCTTAAAGGTTTTATGTATTTATGAGGGAATTGTGATGACATTTATGAGTGCATTTTATAGCGTATTTTTCATTTTGGAATTTTAAGGCAATGAAACGGGATTTTATACTTTATAACGAGCGGGAACAATAACATAAGTTTATGATCCTATAACAGGTTATATGGTACACATATTTGGAACGATTTGATAATTTTTAATCCGTGCGAAGAACAGGTATAAATTTGCTAGCGTTATTATTGTATTTATTTTCATTCAATTATTGTACATATCTGCATTGATTTAGTACTGTATACATATGCATTGAATTCTTAATTTTTCAGCATTTGTATTGAATCATGGTAGAAATTTGTACTGCTTATATTGTATTTATATCTACAAAGTGTCCAAAAAAAGTTACTTAATTTATTATAGAACTCCCTTGAATTGCGTTAAAATAAACGTTTGAGACCCTTTTAAGATTTAGCTGTTTTTCCATTTTTAATTCTTACTGATTATTTTTTACTTAAATATGTATTCTTTTTAATTTGAGCTTCTTACCAAAGGTATTTTTGAAATTAATATTAATCATTACTATATCCAAGTTGGGTTATTAAATGGAAAATTACATAAGATATAAAGATTACCCAGTAACTGAAATGAAAGAAAAAAAATAGTTAAATTGACTGTTAAATTATTTTTCCACCTCTACCCGTGCAACGTCGGGTATAACAGCTAGTACTTTTATAAAAGCTAAAATCTCACGGTAGCTTGATATGTTTTATTTTCTTTCTTATGGTTATTTGGAGTGTTTTACGTTCCTAACTATGTCCATATAAACTTATTACTGAAACGGAATTACCATAGTTACTCTAATGTCCTAATAAGAAAACCAATTTTATTAGATATTAAAATTTCATTCATGTATTTTTTTCAGATGCTCATCAATAGCAGAAATGTTGCATATGGCGTAAGGTTCGATGTTAAAGGAAAATTATACGAAGTTGAAGTGAGGAAAGAAGTTATATTCTGTGGAGGAACTGTTAACTCTCCACAAATCCCGATGCTCTCTGGAATAGGCCCTAAGGAGCACTTACGAAGCCTCAGCGTACGTTTATAAAAAAAATAAAAAATTAATTCAATGGTTAAAAAAAAGTAAAAGATCTCGTTTGAAAGCGTTTTTTGTATTATGGCTAATTCCATTCGTGACAGACATGACATCAGACAACTTTTTTGCCCCTTTTTAAGCACTAAATATTAGTTGATTGGTAAAAAATTGGTATGGGGTGGTGCACATGGAGGTGTTAATTATAAAAAATACTGACATTTTAATTCAAGTGAAAATAATTTAAATTACTTGGTTTAAAACGTGCCGTGACAGACATGACAAAATTGAGACACAGATTTTAAGTGACCATATATTATTACCAATTGCTCTTAATCGGTATGTATGTCAAGTATAGAATTTTTTGGGAATCAATATAAGACCTTGAAATGTCAAGTAAAAAAAAATAGAAGAACAAATATAAAAAATAAAATGTTATAAAAGTCTTATCAGCGTGACAGACATGACAGGGTTTCGTGACAGACATGACACGCGTGTGAAATTTTCTAAGAACTTGAGTATTGTATACTCAAATGTCACTTTATTTTATTTTTTATTTTTTATTATTTTTTTTTTATTATTTTATTTTTTTTATTATAATTTGGATTACATTATGATATAAAATTGATATGTATTTTGACTTAAATTAAATTATAAAAATAATATTTAAAATTTATAAAATCCTCTAGAATTGACTTTATTGGGAGCTGTAATATGTCCAAGTATTTGTTCCCTCTCATACCAGGCAACATGATCGTTGGATTCAAATTTGAATTTTTAAACTTTAGATGGTTTTAAACATTTTATTTTGAACTGGTTCTGTGATCTGTTATTAAGCCACGGAAAACATCATCATATTTCTCTTTCACCCATTGGTCATATTGCAAATTAGGAAATACTGCATTTTCCAAGATGTAGTTTTCGGTACATTCACCAGTATTTAAATTAAGTCCTGAAGCTTGACTTGAAATGCTATTATTAGCATAAAACGAAGTGACAGCATCTTTTGTGGTATCATCTATAGTATTTTTATGTGACTGTATCGGGTAAAGGAGTGGTTTAGGTAGATATTAACTAGCAAGTTTCTGAACAACTGCTGCACATTTAATAGGACTGTTAGGAAGATATATTTTAGCACGTGCTATAGATTTTCCAAAAGCTCTTGAATTTCCAAATGCCTCGTCAGTACTAGTTGGCTGATGTTCCGCTTCTTTTAATTAAGCTCTGTACTTTGCATGATTAATTCTATCCTTTTCTTGCCGTAAAATCTTTTCTTGCAAACTCTCCTTTTTCAGCTTCTTTTTGCGTAATACTTGCTTCTGAGCTGTCACTTTTTGCTTATATTGGTCATATATTCCACAATTTTTAAGCCTCTTCCGTCTTTCCTTCTGCCGTTCTGCTGCTGTTTTAGCCATTGATATCTAAAAAAATACAACATTTGTTTGAGAATCTATATTAAAATTATTAAAGATTACTTAAAAAAATTAATAAATAGTTTGATTTTTTTTCAGTTAAAATTTGCAATTAAGTGGTTTTTACTAAATTTACTCATCTCATACATTGTATTCTAAATTATTAAAATATACTTCTAAGTAAGAATGCAAATATAAGAATAGGAACTTACCTTTGCTATCGAAGTTCTTGAAGTAATCACTCTATTATAATATATCTATCTCAAAGAAATTGGTATAGACATAATTAATCTAGTAAATATATATTCTAAAAACCAAAACATAAAATATTCTGCTTAGTTGAGTTGTAAAGAAATGTTGTTGTCATCAATACTAAATTAAATAATAACTTTCAAGCGATTTTAGTATTTTAATCTTTGTAAACGATTTTGATATTTTGGTTTAAAAATTATTATTAATATTTAACTTATTAATGATAGCAACAGTATTTCTTTATAACTCAACTCAACAGAATGCTTTGGTTATTGGTTTTCAGAACACGTGTCTACCATAGACATAAATAGAATGGACTGCTCATTGCTCTGTCAAGCAACTTCTAAAAGCGTACCAATCATGAAAATCGCCAAGAGGAGAAAGGTTGAAGCATATGGCAACTTATCGCTACTGTTTCGTTAGAACTATGCCAATTGTCGCCAGACCTGAAAATCTGGTAAATATAGCCTGGCAAACCGCAATGGTGACTCACATCAACGTCCAAGTCACGTGGGTTTGCTGTTGTGTTCAATTAGAAATATTTGCTTCCATTCGTTTTATCTCTGTTAGATGCCTAATTTTTGTACAGTTTATAAAATGTAAACATAAATTAAAAAAAGATCTGTGATACTTTACAGGTAAGATTGTTTAGATAAGTATATTTATAGTAATTTATTCCTAAAATCCTATACTTTGATTAGAGTAAATTATTCTATAAGCTCTTTTTAAGGTCAGTGATTATTTTCTTGATAAAAATATTCTGTAAAAATTCAAATTAGCCTTCTGCGCCACATGCATTGATCAGATCCACGATAATATAACTATAAAAAATAATGTTTAGCTTTTTTTTATTAAAACAGCTGCTATAAGTTGCCAAAAATAGCAATCTTTTTCACCGAAATAGCAATTCATCTTTGTTCCTTTCCCAACTTATTTTTCATACCACTGGATTGTCGGCCTCATATGTTCAAGTCGTTGTGAAAAAACTCGCCAACTGGCCGTGATCACGTGCTGGGGTAATACTTACCCCAGCACGTGACCCATGAGGGGATCGCTTTAAGTTTGCCAATGCGCAGTCCATTCTATTATATGTCTCTGGTGTCCACAAGTGATAATTACCAGCTTAATTAGGTGGATTATTGAAAAAGTAATTGTGGCAGACATGAGAAACGTGACAGACATGACAAAGTTTGATGTTCTATATTTTACTCAAATTTTGACTTTAATTTTTAAATTTTTTATAAACTGTTTATTTCAAGACATAAAAAGAGAAAATAAATTCTGAACAATTTTTACCCAGTAGATTTTGTTTAAAATAAAAAAAATCCATGTTTTTCGCGACAGACATGACATGGGGACTAACACTTAGTTTGGGGGATATTGCAAAATAATTACAGGGTTTTCAATAAATTTTTTTGTGTTATTATGCATAAATTGATCTATTCTTTAAAAAAAACTTTGTTTTAAACTATCTATTAGTATTTAAATACTTTAAAGGACAACAAACTAAAGGTAAAAATAACAAATTTTTGGTTTAAAAGTTAGTTTCACAATAATTAACATTATACATTATTACATATTGCTGTTTTCATAAAATTGGACTTATTTTCTATCTTCTGGAACGAAAAAATGATAATTTAGTTGGAATTTAAAAAAATATGTCGATGGCGCATTTTCGTGGAATCAACCTTATATGAAAAAAAAACCGGTGATGATTCTAAAAATTAAATCAACCCAATGGGGTATGGTAACGAATTTTACGTTTGGCTAAAGGAAAACAACCATATTTTTCTATTTTATTTATCTTCATTAATTAGGTCCCTTGACAAGCTTTTCTGGAATAGAAGGAATGGCATACATTAATTCTAAGTTCATTGACCCTAAACTTGACAGGCCAGACATGGAAAGTCACTTAGCATCCGGGTCACCAGCAAGCGACTATGCACAAGTGAATCTAAGTCAAGAAGTGAGATTTTAAGTATTGAGTGATTCCAAGGTTAGGTTAGGTTAGTGTGAATTATCGTCGCACTAGAGCTACACGAGTCATTCCAAGGGAAGTGAAGAAAGCATGCACTGTTAAAACTGGGTTATCAAAAACGATTATAATTTTTCCAAACTTGAATGATTTACAGTATAAAAAAAAGTATGAATTTTCATAATTCAAGTAAAAACTTTTTTTAGCAATTTCAATAATAATATGAAACGATAATTAGGAATTTTATCTCTATAAATATTTACCTGTACATTTATGAAAATATTAACTAATTGATATTTGAAGAGAAAGTATAGCTAACTTTTGCGGAAAACATTGTACTTAAAAGTAATTTAGTTCAAATTAGAGATTCCCCATTTTTACACACGTCATGTTCTACAGTGTAGTGAAAAATAGCTTGTGAAATTTTTAGCCAACTCGCCGCCGTAAGTGAACAGTTTTTTTCAAACCGAAACCGACTCTGGACAACTAGACAAACTCATTACAATTATTCTTTTACTGATTATCAAGCCTTCAAAATAACTCGTTTTATTTCCTTACATAGTTATGAAAGAATGCATCAACATCGTCCAAAAAACGAAAGCCTTCAGAGACATCGGAGCCCGAATGTTCTAGACCAAGTTCCCTGGATGCAAGGAACACCCCATTTATTCGGAGAGTTACGCGAGATGCGTGGTCAACACTACACCTTCAATCTTTACCATTCTGTGGGGACCTGCAAAATGGGGGCAACATTGGACAAAAGTGCAGTCTTGGACCCGCCATTAAGGTAAATGTGGAAACCGGATTATTTTTTTAATGGGTGAAATACTTCAATACCATATATTGAAAAATGAAATTTTCTATATAACTTTCTTTCCCGAATCAACTCTATTCCATACTTTCTAGACATTTCAAAATTTTTGTCAGTGTTATTAGGAAATAAGGATTGAAACTGGTTGCATAAAAAGTGATGTTTTTTCTCATATGTAGTTGATTATGACATTGGCAAAACTCATGTTCTCCAAAGTATAACAAAGATATAGGGTCGGTTTTTTTTCATTGGAGACTTTCTATAATGATAAAATTCAATTGAATGAAATCGCTAATTAAGGGCCTTTACCTTATACCTTAGTTAAGGTTTAGTGAATGTAAACTTTGCAACTAGACCTTATATATTTTTTATTGCACATAAATAATTAGACAAAATTGATATAAATGTATCAAAACTATAATTGTATCGTATTGTTTGTGGAAAGGTGACCTTATTTACATAACTGACTATTTAAATAAAAAATATTAAAATACCTAACATTATGATCTGTTAGTTATCTGTAATTATTTAGAGTTTGAAACAAAATGTCAAGATACACTCACAAGTTTGAGTTCAGGTTTCGTTCAGTTTCATCTTAGATATTTTATACTTTGAAAAATGACTTAAATGTCATCAGAGTCATTTTCCAGAAGTGAAACTTTATTGAATCCACTTTATTGAAAACTCTTTTTAACGAAAGTTAAATATGTTAAATAATTGTTCCTAAAACATCTCAAATATTCATTTAAATGATTTCCACTTTCATAAACATATCTTAACAATTGTATGTTTTAATCTACCAGGGTGAAAGGCGTGCGCAACCTTCGCGTGGTTGACGGTTCAGTCATGCCAAGTCTGGTGTCGGGGAACACCAGCGCGCCCATCATCATGATAGCAGAGAAAGCGTCCGACATGATCAAAGCTGCTAACAGGACAGGCTGAGATGCGCAGCCAGGGGATGGAAAGACAAGCATAATTTAAGTTACAGAATTTATTCTGTGAACAGAATAAAGCGACAGAAGTGTTGCTGGTTTTGAAATAGAAAACTGTAGTGCATCTCTTTGCCACCTTCAAGGTTTGTATTGACTGTTACAATTTCGTGAATTTTCTTGTCACGTGGACATTTGTAATTCAAAGCTATCAACTCCTCAATAATTTTCATGGCATTGTGGTTGACTTGTTTAAGAGATTGATAAAAAAAATAGGGTGATTGTGGATAATATCTTAAAATCTAAGTTTCAAAATTGGGAAAAGGCGTTTTCTTAAAATAGGAACAATTGCTTCTGTCCTTTCTTTTGACCAAGGGTTTATTTGTAAGTTTTAAAGATCGCGTACTTTATTTTCTTTGTGAAGAAATCTCCCAAGCTGATGCTTTTTATTGATGGATAGGCACTGGATACGCATATGAATCCAAACTGATCCTGCCATCTGTTCTACAATTTTTAGTCGTCGTAATTTTTCGTTTTCGTTTAAAGGGCTTAAAATTGAAGATGTTTTAAGAGCGAGAAAAACAGATTAAAATATTATTTGTAAGTGTTCGTTTTAAATCAAAACTTCACATTTATTTTTACAAAATTCATTTTATTTATATGTTATGGATTTCACTTGCTTATTTTCAAACGTTTGTTTTTATTTATCATCTTATAGTAATACTGAATAAAATACATGTATTTATAATTTTTACTTTCTGTTGAATATTTTTTAATTGAATATGAAACATTTCATCATAATTTGTTAGTTCATTTTAGTAATAATGCTTTTTTTTCCAAGGTATTCTAAGCTGCAAGGGACAATTCGCAATGGAAGAAGGTGCAGCACTGCCAAAGCTTTTCTCATTCCAGCCCAAGAAAGGAAGAATCTCCATATTGTTAACAATGCCCATTTTACAAAAGTATATAATAGCTTTTCATTTGTTTATTCCTTAGTCGTATATTTAAAAAAATGTTTCTGCTAGAGGAGCATAATTATTAACTGAACCTTATAAACAAATTAAAATATTCAGCTTTTCAGGGAGCACTCCATTCATTTTCTATGAAGAAAAGTTAGTAATACCATGAGTAATTATATTATCAGCACGGTATTAACGGAAATAATGTAAAGTATTAGAGTAAAAAATTAATTATAAAACAATTTCCCCTTATGAATAAATTATTTGAAATTTATAAAATGTGTCCTTTTCAATGTACTTTTATAAAACCTAAAATCTCAAGGTAGCTTGATATGTTCTATTTTCTTTCTTATTGTTATTTGGAGTGTTTTACGTTCCTAACTATGTCCATATAAACTTATTACTGAAATGGAATTACCATAGTTTCTCCAGATTAAGTAATGTCCCAATAAGAAAACCAATTTTATCAGATAATAAAATTTCATTCATGTATTTTTTCAGGTGCTCATAAATAGCAGAAAGGTTGCATATGGCGTAAGGTTCGATATCAGAAGGAAAAGTATACGAAGTTGAAGCGAGGAAGGAAGTCATAGTCTGTGGAGGAACTGTTAACTCTCCACAAATCCCGATGCTCTCTGGAATAGGCCCTAAGGAGCACTTACGAAGCCTCAACGTACGTTTATAAAAAATGAAAATTTAATGCAATAGTTAAAAAAAAAGTAAAAGATCTCGTTTGAAAGCATTTTTTGTATAATATAAAAAAGAAACGGTGACGATTCAAAAAATTTAAAGTATCCAATAAATTAAGTGAAAGTATCAATTTAACGTTAAAAGCCAAGGATACAAAATGTAATGCTTACAAATTTATCAAAATAAGCCTATACGATCTGTTTTAAAGGCACCATTCAATATTTTCTAACGGGGCTGGGCTGCTTTTGACAGTTTTAGTCTTTAACAGACTCGGCATTTTTCTGTGACACTATCTAGGCGGCTCTCGCTACCAATTTTGACGTTCAGATTACAATAAACCTTTGCTCTCTGTGGATATTAAGTATGTCGAGATTTTAATTTTGCTTAAAGTACCCAAGCCAATTAGGCATTTAAGTGATCTTTTACATGCCACATAATCATATAACAGCCATGGCTATAATTTTCAAATTCAGAAATTCAACCTTCAGAGCAGGGATCGAACCAGCAATCTTGGGGTTATGATAGGCTATATGGGATTATTGAGATTATGATTAATCTATACTGAATGACAATCAGTTTCAACCTTAATCGAATTCAACATAATATAAAGTTTTTAATGAACTAAACTTCAGCAAGCAGAAAATGCATTGTTTTATTAACGCCGTTACAGAAGTCGGTCATTAAAATTTAGAAACAGTAGTTTCGACAAAATTTAAAACGTATGACTTGTCTTTGTTTAAATGGGACTAATATTGACACTTAGACACTGAAGATACGTAAAGAAAACAACGTTGATTCCTTTCGCAAATAGTCACGTGTGTAAACAACTTCACGTGTGCACTACAACTTTTAACATTAAATGAAAAAAAGTGTGTGGAATAACTGATCTACACTTATTGCTACTAAATAATGTAACATGCTTTATTTATTTATTTTGATGTATTTTTCAAATTTAAAAAGCTTTTTTTTAAATTGCGACTGACACTACAGTTGCATGGAAATATTCCTAGTGTAAACACTGACATTTTTCAAATGACGGATGTCCGTTGTTCGAGACATATCCTCCATCCTCCGTTGGGCCTTTACTCAGTCAAAATACCATCGCTCGACTGTTTTTGTCTTCAGCCACATGTATGTTACCATTCTTATGAAACAAGACCCCTGTCCTTTTCAACATGTCAATTTTTACACAATATAACTATTTGCGTCAAGAATTAATGTTGTTTCTTTGACTTATCATCAGCAAATCTGTGTATATTCTCTTAATACTTAGTACCAGGAAATCATTTAAACTTTTCGCTACAAAATTTGCAATTTATAGTGGTTGCCGGATAAGCAGGTTCCGTGGTGGCCAGTCGCCTGTCCGACGATCCATGCGTGCGGGTGTTACTTCAGGAAGCTGGAGGACAGACAAACCCGATTAATGAAATTACTACGGCTGCATTCCTCATGTAGAATACGGAAATGGACTGGAGGTATAAGACCGTGCCACAGAAGAGGGGAGCACTCGGATTCGAAAACAAGGTAAGGCACAAAAAATAAATAAAAAGATAATTGATAGTAGAAAATATTGGTCGGCAACGAAAATAAACGCATATACAATAAGGTACAAATATAATAGGTTTGATCAAAACTTTACAATAATTATTAGTGTTAGAAATTATTAGATCTAGGACAAAAAAAACTCTGTACGCTTTTTAGCTTTCATACTATGTCAATGATGCAGTTTGTCTTGGTGAATCTGTAAAACCTCTACTCTAGAATCACCTTCTATTAAAGTTTTCTCGTATGTTTTTCATTTTTTAAGGTTCACCTTCCAACTCGGATTAGATAATGATTCTAATTTAGAGAATCTCATATAATACTCCCACTTCATTCATTTTCTGTTTACTATATTTCACTTCATGCATCGGCAGTCTTAAAAACCCGCCCTTTCAGAATTTGCAACGAATCAATCGTTATGTAGAACCGAAGCTAGTTTTTTAATTTGCAAGAAGTCTATTTAGTGGAAAGTACCTCTCATTCTCAGAAGAGAGAGTACTTTCACTTCTAAAAATGCAAGCATGACTACTAAAGTTTGTATACACTACATTTCCTTTGATTAAGTTGACGCTGGAGCATCTGCAAGATAATATAAAAATCTAAGCATTTCCAAGCCTGACAAGTCCTCTTTCTTTTTCCAGAATCTTCCATGGCCACGTGGCAAGGGGCTTGGGGGCAGCAGCCTACTCAACTTTTTCATGTATGTGCGTGGCAACAGGCGTGACTACGACGCATGGGAGAGGGAGGGGCGGAAGGGTGGGGATGGGAGGGCGTCTTCCCCTACTTCCTCAAGTCAAAAGACAACACGGGCCAGAAATAGCCAACAATGCTATAACGTGGTATAAGCTTGGGAAAAAAGCATGTACACTTACAATATTAGTGTTAATTTTGAATAAAGCAAGAAATAATTAAACATTTTGGGACGCATATAGGCATATTTTGAAGAGGTTGGTACAATTGTGGAGCTACGAAAGGAAGTTTTGAGCCTACAACAAAAAATATTTTAAAAATATTTTTTCGTAGAAGTATCACGTACTCAAAGATATTTATACATTTGAGGTTTTTTTTTAGTAAAAGATTGAATTAAATTTAAATAGTATAGGAAAGCTAAATTCCATGTTTCGGAAAATAAAGGACGTCTAAAATTGTGGGACCCTAATCAGAGCATGAGCCTATGTCAATAAGGTTTGCATTGGGTACAAAAAATGAGAGATTAGTGTATTTACGTGAAATATTGTAATATTTTAGATTAACCAGCACCGGTGGCTTATTGTCAGTCAGCAGTTCCCAGTATAACAGCACGCTGAAGACGGCTTTTGCGAAAGCGACATCCGAGAGAGATTACGGGTACCGTGACACCAACAGAGCAAAGCAAACAGGTAAGTTACGACTACATCTTATATAGAAATCAAGCTTTATAGACCTAAATCTTAATATTTGATTGCCTCCTCCCCCAAAAAAAAGCTCAAATGACCTGAAAAGAAACCTACCTGCTATTTTTTTGCTACCTTTTTTCAAACTTTGTAATTTTCGACATACTCAACTACGTATTTCAACTAATTTCGAAATAAGTCTCGAGTAAAATTAAATTTAATTATGCAAATATTTTAAAAATTAAGCGTTATTACAATTAAAATGTGCTCAAAGTAATCACTTTACAATTTACTTTTTAACTGTACATATCGCTTGCCCTTCAATTTCCAAAGCTACCTGATGTGCAAGGATAATAAGATTTCCTATATCACTATATTGTATCAGAAAATTTTTAGTTACTAACCTGGGAACAAAAAAAACTACCTAAAAAAACGCATTGGGCGACAATTATAATTGAATATGAAACATTTCATCTTAATTTGTTAAATTTGTTAGTTCATTTTAGTAATAATGCTATTTTTCCAGGGTATTCTAAGCTGCAAGGGACAATTCGCAATGGAAGAAGGTGCAGCACTGCCAAAGCTTTTCTCATTCCTGCCCAAGACAGGAAGAATTTCCATATTTTTAACAATGCACATGTTACAAAGGTATATACAGGGTGTTTCATAATTGGCCGGAAATGGAAAGGATGCAATTCCGAAATATCTACCCAACCCCTCCAAAAACTAGTACACAGCCAATTGGTCACGCATTTTGGTTGTGGTTGCACCCTTGAACTAGGGCAGCACAAGAATGCGTTTACGAAGTGGTGCATTCGTTTTGAGTTTGGTTTGGTTGAATTGACATATCGCTTAGTAATTTTACAGTTGCAGATTCTGTTACATCACAGTTACTATAACTACTAAAAAGGATTAGTAACTACTAAAATGGAATTTGTGTGTTTGGATGTCAATTTAAAAGATTTGGTGTGTTTCAAATTTGAACAGGATATATGAAAATTCAATAAACACTAAACATTTTGTGACGGAAATGTACAGTTTTTCGAAATGTGTATGTGTTGGGACGGGACAACAGTCAGCTTTCTGGTGGATAGGTTTTTGAAATTTTTAACAACTCGATCATACATGTATTAAGATTAAAACACTGTGAGATCGCCATTATGTAAGTCGCCTTTCTGCTGAAAGCGTGTGTTGTTTACTAATTTTCTGTCCTTTTATTAATATAAATAAGCAAATTACAATAATTGTTATGCATCAACTGATGGTCAACATTAAGTTTTGTAACAATAATGCAACATATCGAAATAAACAGCCTCCTAAAAAGATGTGTTGAAAACTTGTTGAACCTGTAATTTTAACCAAATGTAAATTCAACCAAACCAAACTAAAAGTACTACATTCTTGTGTAGCTCAAGTCCAAGCTTTCATGCACGACCGAAAGTGCGGCCAATTATTTAGCCGTTTTTTATTGGCGGGGGCCGGGTAAATACTTCGGAATTGCATCCTTTCCATTTCCGGTCAATTTTGAAACACCCTGTAATAGCTTTTCATGTGTTTATTTCTCAGTCATATATTTAAACAAATGTTTCTGCTAGAGGAACATAATTTTTAACTGAAACTTATAAACAAATTAAAATTTTAAGCTTTTCAGAGAGCACTCCATTCATTTTGTATGAAGAATAGTTAGGAGTACCATGAGTAATTATATACATGAGTAATTTTTTCAGGTGCTCATCAATAGCAGAAAGGTTGCATATGGCGTAAGGTTCGATATCAAATAAAAAAGTATACGAAGTTGAAGCTAGGAAGGAAGTCATAGTCTGTGGAGGAACTGTTAACTCTCCACAAATCCCGATGCTCTCTGGAATAGGCCCTAAGGAGCACTTACGAAGCCTCAACGTACGTTTATAAAAAATGAAAATTTAATGCAATAGTTAAAAAACGGTGATGATTCAAACAATTTAAAGTATCCAATAACTTAAGTGAAAGTATCAATTTAACGTTAAGAGCCAAGGATACAAAATGTAATGCTTACAAATTTATGAAAA
Organism: Oedothorax gibbosus; assembly: GCA_019343175.1. Taxonomy (NCBI): domain Eukaryota; kingdom Metazoa; phylum Arthropoda; class Arachnida; order Araneae; family Linyphiidae; genus Oedothorax; species Oedothorax gibbosus. The sequence continues at coordinate 33,434 of JAFNEN010001173.1, forward strand.
TGTGCCTATACGATCTGTTTTAAAGGCACCATTCAATATTTTCTAACGGGGTTGCTTTTGACAGTTTTAGTCTTTAACAGACTCGGCATTTTTCTGTGACACCATCTAGGCGGCTCTCGCTACTAATTTTGACGCTCAGATTACATTAAACCTTTGCTCTCTGTAGATATTGAAGTACGCCGCGATTTTAATTTGCTGAAAGTACCCAAGCCAATTAGATACTTAAGTGATATTTTACATGCCACATAATCCCATATAACAGGCATGACTATAATTTTAAAATTCAGAAATTCAATCTTCAGAGCAGGGATCGAATCAGCAATCTTGGGCTTAGGATAGACGGGCACACTACCTCTACATCCCTGAGACGGTCCATTCAATTTTAACTCGTTTTATTCTAGACATGATTGATTAACGTTGCATATTTTTTATTCTATAATTTTTTTACATAACTATAAACTATATTTTATTGTATTCTTATTTTTCTTGCAGATTCCGGTGATAGCTGATCTACCATAGTCGGTAATATTTTACAAGATCATGTTGGAACTCATGCATTGAATTTTGAAGCCTCTCACGCCACGGCATTGCTTTTGGGTCCAGTAACTAATCCGGTTAACGTTCCGAAATTCGCGAAAGAAGGAAAAGGTAGATCTTTTTTCCACTCTACACAGTAAATGTCTCTTACATTAAAAAGTTAATTGCTGAAATATTTTTTCATATATTCATTATGAATAGGTTCCTTTTAAACAATAACGTTATAAATCAAGGGACACATGCTTTATTTAAAAATCGATGGATGGATGGATGTTTAGGTTTTATGGCACAAGGGCATCTAAGGCCATACTGCGCCAATCACTAGGCAATTTTAAAAGATTAAAATGGAACATAAAAATGACACAGAACCTTTAAGAACTAAATAGATCACTAGGTTTTGACAAAAGGCTAAAATGGTACTTTAAATATAGACATGAAATTTAAAAAACGGAATTTAAAATCGAAGCAAGAGCTCTATTGGTTTGTTTAAAACTGTATTTGCAAACCAGCTAGCACTTTCTTTAAAATTTAAATTTACAATTATAAATTGAAAGAAAATCATTTGAATTTAAAAACATCTTCACCCAATATTCCATGGATGGATGGATGGATGTTTAGGTTTTATGACACAAGGGCTTCTAAGGCCATACTGCGCCAAACACCCAATATTCCATGAAGGAATAAACGCTACGCTCCTAAGGATATGTAGCATTTGTAAATCCTTGGAGATGTAACATTTGCAGTAGATTGCAACATATTCATGAAAGGTTTCAGTTAGCCCTCCCAAATGCCACCGAACAAAGAATGAGCGGTAATTATGGCAACGGTTGCGTAACATTAGGCTAATGAAAATTACGGTGGCATAAGTCAATTGAGGCGATTAATCATGCGGAGATTGAGTACATAACATTAGGTTGTTGAAAATTAAAGCAACCCCAAATGGGTATGGTGACGAATTCTACGTTTGGCTAAAGGAAAACAACCATATTTTTCAATTTTATTTATCTTTATTAATTAGGTCCCTTGACAAGCTTTTCTGGAATCGCAGGAATGGCATACATCAGCTCTAAGTTCGTTGACCCTAAACTTAACTGGCCAGACGTGGTAATTCACTTGGCGTCCGGGTCACCAGCAAGCGACTATGCACTAGTTTTAAAGGACGCTATAGGAATGACAGATCAGGTGCGTAAATTAAATATGTTTATAATTTAACATGTTAAAAAAGATGAGACATTTGACATGACTTCAAATGTCTTATCCTATATGTGGGCTTTATCTGCAAAAGTCAGTCTCCTTCTCCAGTTTTGAGAGTAGCTGTGTTCAAGGTTACGGTCTCAATTTGGCGATTTCTGTGAAATTGGGGGGGTGGAAGGTGAGGACATCCAAATATTTTATTGGTTAACACTATTTCGGTTTTCAATAGATACATTAAATATTCCCTCTATTTAAGTAAACATAGTAGTGACTATCTTGGCGATATGGCGAACTGCATTCACCATGTTCATTATTTTGGTGAAAGCATGGTAGATCGCAATTGGGCTAGATGGCTCTTAATTTGCCTCAAAGGCGAAAGTAAGAGTTCTGCAACTCGCTAAAACTACTAATTGTCGGGATTATGTATGTTTTAGCACAAGTGACTCTAAGTCAAGAAGTGTGATTCTAAGTATTGAGTGATTCCAAGGGAAGTGAAGAAAGCATGCACTGTTAAAACTGGGTTATCAAAGACGATTATAATTTTTTCCTATTTTGGGTGATTTACAGTATAAAAAAAGAAGTATGAATTTTCATAATTCAAGTAAAAACTTTTTTTAGCATTTTCAATAATATGAAACGATAACTAGGATGGATGAATGGATGTTTGGGAGTAGTTAGGAAACGAGAGTTTGGGGTCAGTGGAGGAGGAGGAGGAGGATGAGGATGAAATGACGTCACGGAAATGCCAATGACGTCACGGAAATGCCAATGACGTCACGGAAATACCTATGACGTAGCGGAAATGCCTTAGATATGAAAGTAGAGTGGAGTTGAGTTGTTTGAGTGCTGAAATATGTACTTTATTGTTATATTTACATGATAATTAGGGTAATTCATATCGAAATAATGAGTGGATATAAAAGTAGGGCGGAGTTGAGTTGTTTGAGTGCTGAAATGTGTACTTTATTGTTATATTTTCATAGTAATTAAGGTAATTCATTTTGAAATAATGGCTAAATGGAGACATGTAGTCTGGATACTTTAGATAAATGTCATAGATTGGGACGATATCCTAGTTACTTAGCAATTACAGTGATTTATAGATTACAGTCACCCTGGCACCAAGAGTTTCGTGTGCAATCGTGTGCGTGACTCATCCTAATACCAGAATTTAAACATTCATTCCTTCACTGGTCTTCAACAACTTACATTACATGCAAAATGAATTCTAAAATTCAACGAAAACGATCATCTGGAACGAATCCAGCAAGTAAAAAGTCTAAATTACAGACTTCTTTCAACAAAGTTCCCGTGCCCACATCTACAGACGATTCCAGTGAAATCCCAGAGAGAGATTGGTTAACTGATATATGCCAGTCTCTAGGAGAAGTTCCTGTCATCGACATAACTTCAGATGACCATCCTCAGCTAATCATCGACTCCCAACCTACAAGCTTTTCCGGAGCGAAATACCAAATGGCAGTGTTGTCTAATACGTCAGAAAACAAAGTATCGGACAGCAGTGCCATTGGGCGAGCCGATTGCCAGGGGCGGGATCCCCCCTGACGCCCGTCAACCAGTGAAGCATGGACCAAAGGGCACGCAATAGTGGCCTCAGGAAACTAACACCTGTCCTATGGGAGGCCACTGCAGGAGCCCCAGGACTCCACTTTCCCCCGGTTCAGTCGGTCGCAGTACACGGCAAACGTGCTGGCCAGAAATGTCTGACAACAAAGAAATAATAAAAATACAAATATTTAAGGGTCTAAATCAAAGCTGTTCACTTGGTATTTTATATATATCACAAAATAGAACTATAAAATAAGCAAGAGATAATAAAATAATTATAACTCGGCCAAAATAAGTAACGCAAGAAAATAGGTCAGGGATAAATTCTGTAACTAAGACTCTTAAAACAAGAAAGAAAACCAGAATCAACACAAAACCGGACCTTTGCAGAGAGGAAAGAAAGAATTCAAAGGCCCAGCTAGGGAACCTCGGGGTCGCCACTCCCGTGCTCACAAGAAGTGAGCTCCCCGAGAGGCTAGGGACCTCGGGATTGCCACACCCGTACCCACCGAAGTGGGCCCCCTGAGGGGATCAAAAAATGTAGAACAAACTAATTTATATATGTAAGCAGATGGAGAAGTCATAGTTAAGTTAGTGTAAGGGTTAAGTGAATGCACAATTTTAAAAAATTATTTACTACTCATTCATTTTCTATTTTACTGATATTTGTCTTAAAATAAATAGTTTTTTTTAACCTTTTTCTGTTTACAGGTTCTTGTTACCAAGCCAGATTTTTACAATCCAGATAGTCGCTACAACTTGAAGAGTACAGTGCTTGAACTAATTGGACTAAATACAGGGTGTCCAGAAAAGGACTCCCTGTTTTCAAAAATTAATAAAAAAGAAATGGATAGAGATATTAACGCAATTCTTACAGAAAACGAATGAGTCCTGTCTGGAATTTGAAATGGAACACTTTATTATGTTAGTTTTGTTTATTACGTTAATATGTTATTACACTTTATTATGTTCAATTTAACCGACAGATGGCGCGACAATACCGTGTGTTGGCTCTATGAAAGAACTAGGCATGGGTATATACCGAAAAGGACACGTAGTCAGAAATGCTCAGTAGCTATCAGTTCAGGGAAAGCAGCAATAGTTATTGCCTGGAATCCAACACATGGTATTGCAGCGCCATCTTTCAGTTAAATTGAACATAATAAAGTTTAATAACACATAATAACATTATAAACATAGCTAACATAATAAAGTGTTCCATATCAAATTCCAGACATGACTAATTCGTTTTCTGCAAGAAATGTGTTTAATATCTCTATCCATTTCTTTTTTATTAATTTTTGAAAACAGGGAGTCCTTTTCTGGGGACACCCTGTATCATTCCTGTTGTAAATACCAATGATGTCGTTGTACCACCTGAAGTAGACTACACATCAACTGGTTTAAAGAATAATGAAACTGGGGTAACTACTTACTTGTATAAATGTTTTTTGTATTTATGCAATTAATTGTTTTTAATATCGTCAAAGTCTTAAAATTACGTTCGGTCAGTTAATAATATCCAACCACAGCGCTATCGGAAGGTTTTTTTCGTCATCCTCCGCTGGGTCATCTTTCTCTTCCGACATCACATCCTTCGAAGGACCGGACCGGTGTGAAAAAACAGTTTCGAATTGTTGCGGATGATACCTGCCTCCATGGTTTTTCTAGAAAAATGAATGCTTTGTAGTAGAGAAATGTTGTAGTCCGTGTTGTTGGCATCGTAGAGCTCTGTCTAACTCTCATCACAAGTTTCTTGCTATAGAGAGACACCAGGCTCCGAATGATTCAGTGATAAATGGGCTTGCAGCACAGAAGTTGTATTTGGGGAAAAAGTGAGCTTAATGCACTTAAGGTTTTCTAAGTGGGGATGGGCGGTGCAATTGTCAACAAGCAGTGCAATTTTACGATTTTTCTTCAACAATTCTTTATCCCAATGTCGAATTTCTTCTTCAAATTCGCTAGATGTCATCCACGATTTTCGATTGGCTTTGTAGTTAATTTGCAGTGTTTTAACATTTTGAAAACAAATAAGGCATTTGGGAGTTACCTGCGACAGTTAGTTTTCACTTTTCTGAACCGTTCATGTCCGCACAAACAAGAACAGTTATTCTCACTTTCGACAGTTTCCCATTAGTTATACACACCTTTGTAATTTGGCAAACATTTTAGAAAACCCCTTCTTTAGAAAGTATAATGTACTTAAAAATGAAATGGAGGCTGGGCGTCAAAATATATTCCTACCATTTTTAATTGGTATTGCTCTTATATTTTGACAAATTGTTTACTAGAAAGTGCAATAAATCAGGTTTCAATTATTGTACTTTCTTTTGTACATTTTCTCATAAAAATTGTTTAATATTTACTACAAATGCTTTTATGAAGGTTTTGCCCCACTTCTCTGTACTCGGGGAGATGAGTTATATAGATATTAGTAAAGTAGTTTTAGTACAGGAAAGTAGTTTTTTTATTTCAAAAAATTGTTCAGTTTTCTTAACAAGTTTTTTTTTACCTTCTTTCTTTAAAACCCACCTAAAGAGAAAAAATAGTAACAAACATCATATATTTTCAGCAAGTTATGAATATCAAAGATAATGACAGTCTAGCGGCTCATCTGGCTGCCGGGGGGGGGGGGGGAAGGTGCAAGCCGAGATCTTCCAATATGGATGAATGATGTCGATGGCATTTATACATTGATGAGTGATGTCGATGGCATTTATACGTTGCCTCCTGGCCAAGACGGTGCAAGGTTCCTCTACAGTTATTGTCCGTCCCTGTATGGTAATGTCGTCTTCGGCGAAAAATCTGGAGTTGGGTTAGGTGGTATGGGAGTCGAAAGTAAGTAAACCGTTTAATAATGACTTTTGTTTACTATATCTATAAATCAAAATAAAAAGGAGTTTGGGTGATGTGATAAAAGTTTGGAGTAATATTTTGCATCGCGAATAAGAGACAATGAAACTGAGGTTTGAAATTTAATCGTTAAAAACACGAGAAGTAGTGATGGAATCAGTGATTGGACGATTGGTGATTAGTATTATTATTTTTAATTATATGTTTTTATAACACTACATGTTTGAAAAGAAAAATGGAAGGGTTTTACCAGAACAAAAATAAGCATATCAAAGTAATTTTATTAATTTTTAAAATTCACTATGACTGACGTTTCAAAATTTGTTTAAATTGTGATCATAAAACTCTTCTTCTTACAAATGTATGAGAATTACTTCAACATATATTTTGTCCAAGGTGTCACTTTATATGCCATCACTTTTTTTTATTCATTTGAACAAACTTTTGTTAAAATTATATGTATGTTTTTTTTTTATCTAAAGGTAAGTGCCGCCAGCTGGGCCCTTGAAAGAGGAATAGCTGTTGTGATTTGCAATGGCACAAATGAGCAAGCTGTTAGCCGCATTGTTCAAGGAAAACGAATCGGAACTTTCTTCACGGACCATAAAAGTCTCACAAATACCGTTGAGACTCATGCCGTCAATGGTATAACTTTTTAAAAAAGTTTTTATTAACTGTATTATTTTAAATTTTATAGAGAAACAAAAAGCCAAGTCTTCTTCTGAATTGGCCCTTTTTGTTCTGAAATATTCTAATAAGCAATTATACAAAATAAGGAGTGTTGCCGAACACAAACTATTTAAATCAGAAGTGCACTAGGGTTCGTTTTAATTTTACCAGGATTTTATATCTGACTGAACTTAACATTCTTTTATCGTTCCAAAGTAATTATTTTTACGTAAGAGGTTATTTACGTTTAAGAGATAAGAATAAATGATCTTAATTCGTATTATTTACTTGAGTAATATTTATTGGTTGTGTATTGTATCTCACCAAAGATTATTCTAAATCTGCGTAATATATAGTGCGAAAAGCTATTTAGATATAGACGACGCGACGTAAATATAAATTTTTTGATATAAAGTGCTTTTAAAATTCCGTACATAGAAATGCAAAATCGCATTTTGTTCAAGTGTTTTCAAATAGAAGTGTATTTTGGATAAGACATTGTACTTTTAAGTTTAGTTGATCATTAAATTATGCTTACAAAATTTTAGAAACTAACTTTTATTATGAAATCTATTAGAAAATATTATAATTTATATATTTTGTGTGTTGAATGCTTGTACAAATTATTCAATGGTACCATATTTTGGTCAAAGCGTCGTTTAAAATAATTGTTATATAGAAATAATTGTTAATAGAAATATCGTCATTTTTACGATGAACAAGAGCAGTTTTTGAAAATTACTAATTCTATTTAGCTGCAATAAACTAAAATATGGACTATTTCAAACCATTGGACATATTTTATTCTTGAACAAGTGTAATAGGTTTTAAATGAAGTACAGCATTTTGAGTTGTACAAAGAACGAATTATTTGCACTAATTGTTTGCTAAAATTAATAGCCCTCTTAAATATTCACACATAAATAATTGATAGTTTTGGTATAAAAATGTTCCCTTCAAATGTATTAAATATTATGATCATGGTATTGGAATATTCAAAGTTTTATAACCACAGATAAATCTAAAAAAAAAATTTCCTCCATAAATCAGTTCGGAGCCCTGTCCGTTCAAATATACTTAATACTTAAATAAGCGAAAAATTATGTTCTATTGGCATATAAAGCTTTCTTTTATTCACATGCTAAGTGCAGCTGTTACAAGTGATTTAATGCTAACAATTCAATATAAAAGAATGGTACACTTTTCTATCCAATCCTTGTAAGGTATACCACACTGTTCTGTTGAAAAGCCATTTAGAACTATTTTTTCAAATACCGTATATGGATACAAGGCGTTTTAGATAGATACAATACAGGGTGTCTATAAAAGAACTCCGGGGTTTTGTGGCAAAATATTTTAATGAAATAAAAAACATACATGTTTTATACATGACTGAAAATCTTACATTTTCAAGTTTTTTTTAACACTTAGTTAAGTTCTATATGAGCCCCGTTAGTTGCACGGCAGACGTCTAAACGGTATTCTACCTCTTCCCATGTCCTGGCGAGCATGTCTGGGGGGACGGTTGCCACACAATTGACTATTCGTTCCCTGAGATGTTCTCTGCATACACAAGACTCTTGATATGCCCCCAGAAGAAAAACGTTTCGTTTCTATGAGCCACATAACACATTGAGCCTTTTGTTGTGGAGTCACCATCATTTCAAATTTCGAGACGTCATTTTAAGGTCAATGACCTGGAGGGCCGCCAACAGTTGATACAAACATTCCCAATTGGTATGAGTAAAACTTTTTGAGCTTCTCTTTTCAGAGAAAGGCTAAATTTTATAGTTAGTGAGATATGAACTTTTAAAACCCCGGAGTTCTTTTATAGACACCCTGTATTTTGTTAAACAAGTGAGCTTAAAAGAATACACGATGTGTGTTTTCCAGCTGTAAATGTTATTTAAACCCTGTTATTAAAGGTTTATTTTAAGACTACAGAACCTTTAAACATAAAAATATGTTCTGTTATCTGGTTAGAAATAAATATATTAAATTGTAGAGCAGTGGTTCCCAACCTTTTCAGGACCATCGCCTCGTATTTTAGGTTGATCAACATCCATCGCCCCCTTTTAATTTTCATGTTACATCTAATCATAATTTGAGTTAAGGTGTAACTATAAAACAGTTTTATAACACTTACTACCGTTTATAAAAGCAACCAAAGTAGCATTATCCGGTCCCTTTTAACTAAAATAGAAAAAACATAAAACACATATTTTTAAAGAATAAAAGTGAAATAATTAACTAAGATATTTTTACTGCTTTCTAAAAATTTAAGAGAGTTGAATGTAAAAATTAGCTGGTTTGGTTTTGGTTGGAGAATGGTTTTTACTGTACAAAGGTACAACATTATTTTAATTTTCCCCCTTTGAATACTCATCGCCCCCTGATCGCCCCTCTAGTATTTTTTGCCCCCTTGATAACACAAATCGCCCACTTGGGGGTCATCGCCCCCCAGGTTGGGAACCGCTGTTGTAGAGTTTCTGGGTTTCATTTTTTTTGTTAAAATAAGGTTATTTTTAAAACTTTAAGAACTATGATTTAATATATTTTATATGTAACAACAGGTCTTAAACATTGTTTGCGTTACCGTTAAAATATTTTTGCTTAACTAAAAAAACATGCAAATGTTAGTAATTTCTTTAGAACGCTACGAATTCTTCCCAGACACGTTCACATTTTGTCAAACAAATGTGCTCGTAAAACGTTAAATGGAACATAATATGTAGCTTCCTTTTGTATTTAAATGCTGAAAAATTCAATTCTTTTTGTAGCTAAGAAAGGAAGCAGGCGTGTATAGGAACTTTCTGGGGAGCATAGAGCAGAAATGATTATGCTTTTAGCGGAGCTCTTACAAAACCGTAAACAACAAATCCTGCAAGCTAACGCTCGGGATTTGAGAAAAGCTGAAGAGTCTGGTAATTTTTTTAAAAAAAATTCTTCGTTAATAATGGTAATAAATAGAACTTTATGTATAGTTACGCCTTTGGAATTAGATTCCCAGTGCCTTTAAACAGTTTTTGAATAATCTATTGTAACTGTAATTTATGTGAAATAAATTCTGATATAAATGCTGTCTATAAATTTAAGGGTTTTTTTTAACTATAAACTGCTGTTTCTGTAAATTTTTAAATAATTTTATCGTTGTTTTTTTATTAAAAATATTGTTTTTCATTAACACCCAGTGTCTGGGTAACGGTAAGATTTGAATTGTAATTATCAATTGCAAACACAATTTTTACAAATCCAACTAATTTATACCAAGCAAACATCCACAAACTTTTTCGTGAGTTTCTAATTTTAACTCATACATACTCCAGTTAATAATACAGTAGCCAGGTAAAAGAAAGTAAATGTAAAGGATTCGAATTGTATAGTTTCCATTTATAAACCCAATTAATACAAAACCAATTACCTGTTAGTCAAACTACAACCACATACAATTTTTTTTCACTCATTAAAACTCCAGCTAATAATACCGTTGTCATATATAAAGAAACCACATTTATAAAGGCTTTCTATTGCAATTTCCATTTACAAACCCAAAGCAGTTACCTCTTAGTCAAACCACACCGCGTTGCGAGTTGTTTAATATTCACTCATAAATACTCTCCGAAGCCAATTCCGCCAGGACTTATATTGAGCTCCAATTACAGGTTTAGCGACTCCGCTACTGTCACGTTTATTTTTGACACCAGACAAATTGAACAGTTTAGCCGACGGTCTTCGTCAAATTGCCGAAGCTTCTCATACTGTGGTGGGAAGACTTCTGAAAAAAATACAAATCGCTGATGGAATGGAGCTGCACCAGATTACAGTACCCATTGGAGTGCTGCTAGTAATATTTGAATCTCGACCGGACTGCCTGCCGCAGATAGTTTCTTATTGAGTTTGTAATACTTTTCTGGTAGTTTTCATGTGTAGAAGTTATTTAATATGCAATGTGGGAAAGTAATTTGTGAATCTTTGAAGCGTAAAAGGCTTCGGTTAAGAGTTGTGAATGAACAGTAAAGGAAATAATAAAATATTGAATTATTGCGTGGTCAGTGAGTTGCCTCGGATTAAGAATGCATGTGGAAAAGTAACGTTTCTCACATTGAGTTCGAGTGATAGAAGCATCAACTTTCATGTATGGTGTGATATTGAAGTTTTGAAGAAAACAAAATAAAGTTACTCACTGGCAGGAATAAACCACATTGTTTTATAAAGAGTAATGAAGACATTTAAATAAAAGAATTAAACTCTTAGAATCTAGAAATAAATCTTTTATATAAATAGAAAATAAAATTGCGAACAAAAATCAAATCAATAAATATTTTTAAGTAAACAAAAAAATGCATAATAATCTTTTTTTTATGGCCGTGAAACATAAATGCTTTAAATCAATAAAAATTAGTAGACAAAACTGAATTTTAGGCAGAAAATCAAGTAAAGTAAAATCTAATCAATCAAAATCAAAAATCAAGTTAAAAAATTATTTAATTTTTAACATATTTTGTTATTTTTAAACCATTATATTTGCCAGTAGTGAAAACAGAATTAATTATACGAGATACTCTTATGACGTTATTATATGGTAAAATATTATGTTTACATAAAATTGTTTTTAAATAGTACAACATGCGCAACACAAATTAATATTAAAAAAAAACCTATATTTAAACTAGAACTAACAAGTAATTTTGAAAAGCATAGATTAATTTATAAGAGGAAAGTTTTCTTCTTTTACAATTTTCATTCATCAACTCATTAGTATGGTATTTTTTGCCAGCATAATTTCGGTGGTTTACTTTTTCCAAGCAACTAAATGAAATATGTGATAAAAAAATAAGCGAAGAGCGAGAGAGAGAGAGAACTTGTAAGGCTACTTTTTTGTTAATTTTTTTTTTAAGCTTGAGAATAGAAACGATACAAAGTTCAGTAATGTTTAAGTAAAGAAATATTCTAATGACTTTTGAATCATTAATATCAATTAGACAGTTAAATACTAAGAGGTTTTATTTCAAAAGAGAAGTTTTTGTAGAAAAAATTATGTAAACCCTTTACATTTCTTAAATAAACCACAGTAATAAATATACAGGTAGGCTGAGTTCTAAAGATGCTGCCAAATAAAAACAAATATCAATTTATTTCATTTTGAATTTGTAATATATTTTTTTTGTCTAAACCTCCCTTATGTTATCCGTAATTCTAGTGTTTCAATCATTGTAAAATAAAACTAATAAATTTAATGATGTTGAGTAAATTGAAATTTATTTACCAACGTCTTTTTTTTTTGGAACCCAACGCGATTGCAGTTCTATTTTACAATGTAAAAAAACCAATGGGCGATGCTATGTTAGACGTTGGTCCATTTTCCACTGAAGTCAATTATACTTTTTTTTTAAATTATAAATTACTAAAGTCATTCTTTATACTAAAGTGTACTTATAAAATCAATCTTTCAATAGGTTGCTGCTTTAGCTATTAGTTCAGGAAATGGCCTGCTCTTAAAAGGTGGGAAAGAAGCAAGTCACACACACACATACGAATGGATACCTCATGAAATTAGTCGAAGAAGCTTTATCAATTCACGGGGCAAGTGAAGCGATATCTCTTGTAAGTAACCCCTGTTAAGTACGATCAATTTAATCCTTTCAATTGAAACGTATGAATTATTAGTAAATATATAAACAGTTAATTGGTTGGTGATATGCTGTCACTTGCAGGCTACAACGTACTTTTTGCCTTTTGATGTATATATTTCAAGAATACAATATATTTTACGTTTATTTAAATATTATTAATTAGATGCGTATAGTTTTGCATATTCTAAATAAAATAATATGAAATATGAAGCGTTGCATCAGGATAGCAACAACACCCATTCTTTATGTACACTTTCATTAATTATATGAATGTAAATTAATTTGTGTTTAAACGTAACCCAAGCTGGGTAAACTCACAAAACTGCATAAGATATTTGTTAAACTTTTCCTCAAATCTGATAAATTTGGTCATCCACATCGCAAACGGGACATTTAATTGTTACAAATCCTTTAAAACAGCGAAGTAGTTTTTAGGTCTCGATTACAGAGGTATATTAAAAAAAATATATATTTTGAGAATGAGAAGAGTAATAAAGTATTTTTCAGATGATATAAATTTATAAACAAAAAGGGACAATGGAATTTAGCCTAAGTACAGAAAACACAAGATTATTTGTGACTTTAGGAAACATAATTTCTCTGCATTGGGCAGATGAAAATAAATGAAATAAAAAAAATCTACATAAACTACAGTATGACCTGGGAGTCTAAGTAGACAAACACTTTTTTAGTTTTAGGTCCTGCTAATAATCCCCTGTATTTCAATTTGTATTTACGAAGAAATAAACACAAAAAACATGAACAGTAACTGAACCGGACATATGTTTTCTTTTATGAAAATACAAAATGAGTATACGACCAAATTCTTTCCTTTTTTTGTTTTCCGTTACACTTTGAATGAAACATTACAAGTATTAGAGAACTTTATGTCACACTCAATGGCTACATATAATGGCGAGACCTTTTAGTAACATGGTTGCCTAATATTTGTTATGGAATGAACACGGCTTTACATCATCCTAGAGGATACAGATTTGTTACAACTTGCTTAGGAACTTTTTTCATGAGAAGTTTATTTATTAAAGCATATATTTTTATAATAATTTTATTATGAATTCTAATATTAAAATTTATTAACATTGTGGGTCTGTTTGTTAATGATTTGTAGTGTATTTTACGAAAGACGTGTACGGATTGGCTATGACTTGCATGTAAATTATAATTGACCCATGTAATACGTTTTTTGGACTTTACGCATAGGAAAACAGTAACATTCAATGCAAAATTTAAGCATAATTACCGTCTTGAAAACGTGTTCGACGGTGTGTAAGCTAATTAAAACGAAACAGAGAGATTATTTGGCAAAAGACTTTAACGGAGTAAATATGACTCAAATGCTAATTATAATAGACCCGTGCCAGGCTTTTATCGAAATTATGTATAGTCGTATAGGAAAGCTACAAGGTTCAATGAAAAAAAAATGAATCGTCCGAATGAATGAAAGTAAACCGTCCATGTGTCCGACAGTCCACGTCAATATTAATTAAACAGGCATTCATGACATAAGGTGGAATAATAATCACTAGTTGGAATTGTTTAAGTTCACGTGACAATACATTTAAAATCTTAAAAGGTGCAAAAACCTTTAAGTTTTTAATAAGAAATTAAAAAAGCAATGTATTCAAATGCAAAAGATTAAAAGAGCTTAAAACGGGTTTCGGGACTTAAGAGAAGTCCCGCGTTCAATGCATAAAACCCACGAATGCGTGATTAACAGAAAATATTAACGCGCAACTGTAAAAATAAAAAGATAGTTAGAAAACCAGGGCTTCCATTAGGAAAAACTAAACACAATGAAAAAAATCGGCAACCGAAACCAATAAAATTTAATAATTGGGGTCTATAATCTCGGGTCTATATCATCGGGGTCTCTTTTCGAGGAAATTTAGTTCTACAGACAAATAACATTTTTGCATTATTTTAGCCTATTTGAAATCGAAAAGATGGAGTATTTCCAACAATGTTTGGCTATTGATTATGCTTTAATTGGTGCATTTATGAAATTGTCAATGTGGTTTATCATATACTGGATAAACCAAATTAAACCCTCCCACACACACACAAACCAGACTCAAGGAACACCAAAGTTATGTCAAAATGGTGAGCTAACCCGATCCTCAATAGCCGAATGTTGTTGGAAATACAACCATCTTTTTTATTTAAAATCCGCTCCAATAATACAAAAAAAAATCCTTGTCTCAATGCCGTTCCCGTCATTTTTCTTTGAAGAATTCTACATCTTAAATAATAAAGATAACTTAGATATGGCTTGTATTCCTCATTTTTTTAGTGGCTGCACCACAATTAATTAATTTTCTTAGTTTTGGTTGTCTAATTTTTGTAGTTTTTTTTTGTTTTGTAACATCGGTTTCGAAATATATTTTTGTTTTTACAGTTGAGCTTTAGCGGTTTCTGTTTTTCATCGGTCTTTATTAACTGTATATCTAAAATAAACGGTTGTATTATTTAATCTTTTATTTGTGTTTGAATATGTTGCTTTTCTAAATCTAAAACATCTAAAAATCCCACTTTAAAAATATTTTGTCTAAAAATATGTAATTTTTCGAACAAAATAGAGTATAATTTTATTTTAGGGTCTTATACTAACGTAACAAAACTCTTGAATGTAATGTGTCTTTATTATTAGAGACAGAGGGATGTACTTGCAGTTCGTTGTAATTTAAAACACATTTAAAATTCGGAATTATGTTAAATTGAAAATAAGAATTGTAGACATATTGTCTGCCAGAGTTCATTATTCTATTGTGAAGCTTGATAAAGGGAGATTAAATCCATTAAATCCAAGGTACACGCCTATTCAGTTTTCTCCTTCAGATATTTTTAAAATTAGTTAAATGATTAGTTAAAATAATTATTTTAAGCCTGACTAACCTAGTATCCCCGGGTCTATGTAATAATAAATCTAAAATAATCTTAAACATCTATATTTTCCTTAAAATTAAGCTACGTTTTGTTACACTAAATTTAAAAAAAACGTTCAAACACAAATCTATTTTGTCAAAGAAAATACAAGAATAGCAAGATTTAAAATAAGTATTTATAATATGTATTTAATTTGTTTAAGACGCATATTGGAAAGAGGTTTTTATTGATGTGCACTTTAACAAAGTATTCTTTAAGTATATAGTATAATCAATTTTACGCATTCTAACGATCAAAAAGTAATGTTATTTAATAAATATTAATTGAGGAAAGAGCGTGGTTTTTGCCGTAACATTTCTACGTTACTTTATGGATATTTTACATTAATATTCCCTGTTACCCATTATTTGACTGGATAACGTAAATTATAGAGTGATTTTGTACATAAATACTTTACTTAGTTTACAATTAGAAAAACCATTTCCTGGTAGTTTAGAAATAACTATACATAATTTACACATTATAAAGGTAACACGTTTTCTTAATAAATTGTGTTTAATTATACTCATTATGTAATTTTTCTTTTAACTTAAAAGGTAAAATTTAAAAAAAATAAATTGTTGTTTTTTAAAAAATTAAAATTTTAGTTCATTAGGTATTTTTTTAACAAACCCCAAAAGTTCTATAATTTAATTATGTATCAGTGAAGCGTTTTTAAATGTGTTGTTAACTCGTTCTACTGTATAAAAAAAATTACGTAAAAATATTTTCCCAGACGAAAATTTTCATATTATATTTTTTTATTAATATTCCTACTTTTTTTGCAGTTCTTTAAAAACCCTATTCTATTTAAAAAAGTTTTTTTTTTTTTTGGGTTTGTGACACACTTTTTTTTTTTTTAAAATTTTCCCTCTAGTAAGTGCTATCAAAAGGGAGAAAAAATTTTTAAAAAACGTAGGTTTTTTATACCAAAATTATAAAAAAAATTAAAATAACTTAAGGAAAAATATTTTTTTTTCTCGTAGCCGTTTATATCTATTAAAAACTTTTATAATTATTCCTTTTTTTAAAAAAATATGCGGGTAAATACTAGGGAGGAGTCGGCGAACTCTTCCCGATGGAAGACTACATAAACTTAGTCATACCCCGGGTTCCTCCACTTGTAAAAGGATACAGAAACCCGAGTCGCGGCATACCCGTTCTGGGACACCGGAAGGGGTTTGCCATGTTTTTCGTAGATGAAAATGTAAACATGAAAAGGGGTGTGAGAAAAGGTAAAAAAAAATTGTTTGGTTTTTTTTTAAATCCAAAACAAACTTTTATATTTAAATTAGTAGTTTGAAATAAAAAATTTTAAAAGGTTAAATAGGGTTTTGTCTAAGGTTATTTTTTGAGATTCCAAAACCACTCGATTTTTTGGTTTTAAAGTTAACCCCGGTTGAAAATTATTTTAGAGCCCAAAAATTTTTGGGAATTTTATTTCCTTCAACTTTAATTTTTTTTAAATTAAATCCCTTTCACCAAAAAATTTTTTTATATTTTTAAAAAAAAAATTTTTTAAAAAAGAAGTATTTTAATTATCCGAATCAGAACTTTTTGGATCG